>WOVY01001251.1:0-66952 GCA_013436015.1 Rhipicephalus annulatus
TTTATAAAACAACCCTGGCTCCTTACGAGCACCTGCTCTGTTTCTTTGTTGTGCAGACTTTACGCCTAGATGGCTGTGCACGATTCAAGGCTTTGACAAAGAATCTCAGTCTTGTCAGAACATAAAAACCTACACTCGTGCCGTGACATGTTCACGGTGCTCCTCGCATCCAATTAGTTTTGCTTTTTTCACCTTCAGAAGCTCTATCAATCATGATGCTGTCATGGTGCACGCGGCGAGTGCTAAAAACATTCAGTGAAAGTGTCTTCGAGGAAAACCAATAAAGTGTGGACAAGGTCGAAGATGGGTACCAAAAGGCCCCCGTAATCACACTGTTGTGTGAACTGTGCGATAGCACTTTCAGATATCTCGTGAAGTCAACAAGTCGTTTTCGCAAGCAGAACAGTGCAACGGCACGATGCATTTCCTTGCCAACATACCCGCTATGTAGTGGACCAGTCTGCGGTCACTTCTGACAGACACGTATGCCTCATGGTTCACTCTCATGTGTCACCACATCATCCAACATGTCGTTTCATTGCTTTCAAAGTGAATTTATCTAGTGCATGAGTGAAGCCCGGAGGGTCTGCGGTGGGGTGACGGAGGCGAGACACGTATAGGGGACAAAAGAGAGTCAAGTGTGCCAGGAGTCACATTGCCCTTGTCCGGCGAGCGCACAAGGTGCAAAAGCTGATGCATTGCCATTGTGTCGAGGAACTGCTGCGGCGTAGGATGATCATTATTCCCGCTGCACTGCCGCCAATATACCCAAAAGTGTTCTCCAGGGGGTCTTGGTTGAGCGGGCTGTCATCAGGTAGGCATAGCCTACTTCCGTCGTCAGGTATTCCAGCAATAGCAAGGTGCTTTTGATGGTTACTCGAAACCCTGCTGCTGTGGACTGACTAAGGAACCCCGCGGCCTTTTACGTGCGACTCCCATTCAGTCAAGTACGCAAGAAAGGTGTAGAGGCAGTCGACCGCACTTGAGTTCAACCGCAGCGCTACTCTCGCTCGCTCATCGCGAGCGAGAGGACATGATGTTGATGATGCTGTTTATCATCCTGCATTAAAATAAAAGAAAATAAGAAGAACGTTACTCTCTGCACGCCGTTTTATGTATTTGTACGTGTGCAAGATAATTTACCAAGAACCGCGCAATGCACATCACACTGCATGCCATCGTGGGGATTCGTGCCTCACTATTTCAGGTGCATGAAGGTGTCGCCAAATTAATAGTATGATATAATTATGCTGTTTGGTTTACGGACGAAGATGTACACTGAGTACAAACTTAGCACAGGTAACGTTGCGAAATTACTACTAAGTTTGAAAGAAACGCTGGGGGTTTGGGCGACAAGAAACGCAGTAAATGCCACATGTTATAATCTGCGTAGAGAGAAAAATTTGTTTTATCCTGTGAGCTTAACATTCTAGTAAGATGTTCGAATAACCTATAAGAGCGTTTTATGTGGTTTCGGAACATGCCACAGGCTTCCCTTGCAGCATGTTCGAAGTGTCCTGCAATATATCACAAGGAGAACAAAACGCCGTAGTAATGAGGTGTCCGTTGACGACAGTTCCTAGGCTTGCCGTTTCAGGTGACTCTGATATATACACACACTCAGCACGGTACACTCGCTCTAGTGTATTATTGCATGCTCAAGTGCCCAGCTGTGCAAACATATATGTCCTTCTACTTCCCTCTTCAAACATATCGTAAGCTTTGCTGTTATACCAACACAATTAGGATGTCGGACACACTTACTCAAAGAACCGCAAAGTCGCCTGTATGCAGCTGCGTCTCGACGGTTCGACATCTTGTTGGTAGAAACCGCAGACCACGGGTCACTTGTGGACCGAACAATTGGTAGGCGTAGGGGACGCGCATCTTCTCAAAGTTGTTCGGATTGAGGTGGGCCTCCCGTATGCCATGCATCACGCGAAGTGTCACGATGCTCCCATCCATTGCGTAGACGTTTTTGACAGCGTCCAAGGAGACCTGAAACATAAAATCATATGTAATTGAAACTAGTTCTAACAATTGATGGGGAAGTTCGAATTATGTTGTACAACCCGGAAACTCTTCAACTAGAGGAAGTAATTTTATGGCTCTTCAAGGGCTCAAATATTTAACGAGGCACTAATAAAAAAATATCAGGTCATCGTTAATGCCACCAATCTAATCCTGCGTATGTGAAATCTGCTAGGGGGTTCTGACATGAAGCCTCCTCTATGTCACCCGGACAAAAATGGAACCGTTTCCGGGCGAGGTTTCCATAACAAGTGAATTCATGATATGTAAAGACGCGGTAAACGAAGGAAGTTACCGTGTGAGCACGGGCGGATCTAGCCACTTATTTGAGATGGGAGGTCACATTAAGTAACACAGGAGGGGGGGGGGGCGTGGTAATGAATTTTTCTTTTTACTAGCAGAAAAACCTCTTCGTTTTGCCAACACTGTTACTATGTGCTCACAGGGGTTCCACTCATTTGTCCTAATTGGTGATAGGAGGTGGACTGCGAGCATTGAATTGAGGGGGAGGAGCGCTGACAGAAATTAGGGGAAGGAAGGCGATCGCCCCTGTTCCCCCCCCCCCCCTTCCCCTGGATCCGCCACTAAGGCCGATGCACAAGCTTGGAAGGAGACGGTTACTGCCATGAAATCATGAAACGAAACATCGCCGCACGCTTCATACGGTACGTAAAAGGTCGACTACCGAGTCCAATGCTCAATGCCGGTAGGTGGCGTGCGGCTTCGTCAAACGAAAGCTAACGTCGTAAGAAGTATAGACTTTTCCACTGAAGGCTGCCGGAGCGCCGCCATAGTCCTCTTTGTGGGCTGTTGTTACCATGAGTGACACTCCCCCTCCCTCCCTCCAAGAAAAAAAAGAAAAAAAAATGTCTGCTGAACTTGAGATGTCGGATTTAGGGCTCCCATGCAACAGCCCAGAAGGGATGGGGTCCTCGATCCTCTCCATTCAAAAAACAATAAAAGAAAAGAAAGGTTGTAGACGTTTTAGTGCGACAACGTTAGAACTGTATCTACAAAATAAAAAAAGAATCCTGTGTTCGAGTGGGTTTGGCGGACAAATTCGTACAGTTTACGAATCTCGGATCATTCCCGACTCTTCCTCCTGCTGAGCAAAGGCCGTTCCTTAGCATATAGCAATAGTTTATTGTAAAGTGTCAAAATAATGTTATATATATATATATATATATATATATATATATATATATATATATATATATATATATATATAACCATATATAACCACCGTGCACCATATATATGGTGCACGGTGTGTCCAAAGTAGTGAGAAAGAGCCTCGAGTCGTTGATAGTGCTATCGGTCCGATTTCTGTGTGTTGCTCATTGTTCTCGTTAGCGAGTGAGCAGAGAGTGTTCCGATAGACCGTTTTTAGGCAGATATTTGTGCACGTGGCAAGGTTTTATTTGCGAGACACCATGGATCTCGAGAAGTTAAGTAGGTCTCGGTGAAAAGATGGGTGGCCTCGTGGCAATATATATATATATATATATATATATATATATCTATATATATATATATATATGATATATATATATATCTCTATATATATATATATCTATATTACGTGTGTGTGTGTGTGTGTGTGTGTATACTTGATTTGGCGATGTTCCAGAATTAGCGAACGAATTTGTCCGACCAACCCACTCGAACACAGGATTCTTTTTAGTTTGTAGATACAGTTCTAACGTTGTCGCACTAAAACGTCTACAAACCTTTTCTTTTCTTTTATTGTTTTTGAATGGAGAGGATCGAGGACCCCATCCCTTCTGGGCTGTGCATGGGAGCCCTAAATCCGACCATCTCAAGTTCAAGCAGACATTTTTTTTTCTTTTTTTTCTTGGAGGGAGGGGAGGGGGAGTGTCACTCATGGTAACAACAGCCCACAAAGAGGATATGGCGGCGCTCCGGCAGCCTCTTCCCAGTTTGTTTTCCTCAACTGTAGTGAGTGAGTGCTATCTTACATTGACATTTACCCAATGAACCAACTGGACGCGAAGCATACATTTCTCAACGAAGTGTATCTCCATAACATAAACGCAAAAATTATCGGAAAGCATTCGTTCAAGTTCTATAACAAACACACAACAATAAAACAACAGAAGAAAAAGGAATAAATGGGAGCTTGAAAACCTACCAGCCCATCTGGAGTGTTGAAGTCGTGGAGGAGCAAGTTGTTGCGAAGACACTTTATGAGATGCGGAAAGTCCGAAAGGAAGTGGACGTAGCGACTGCTGTCTTTGGGATGCCTCATTCTGCATTGAATGTTCTCAGACGTTGCTTCGATTCCAAGTACCTTCCACATCTTCCTGTTCCATGTCGCACCGTCGCAAGTGACAAAGTCCACGAAAAGACCGGCATCTTCTGCAAGCAATACAGCCTCCACTAGAATTTTTCGCGAGGAGCTCTCCTTTAACGTTCCCGTGTGTTGCGAATACTGCTAATACTTGTGTCCACTTGCCGGTGAAAGGTGCAAACATAATCACCATGCCATGGTCGCATGGCTCACATTTATCTTTTTTTGATGTAAAATGGCCCTAAATCAACCAAACCTTCAATAGTGGCGGCGGATGTGACTGACAAGTGTTCAGATAGTTTCATTTCATCAATTAGCAGCCCTCCGTGTCGCTTAAAGGCGTCCATAGATCTCGTCTTTTTTTTTAGAGCACTCAGGACCCTTGTGCAGAAACCGAACCCTGTCTTGTACGAGCTCAAATATTTCCTCAAGGTGTCTTCACTTGGTAGGACTAAGATCTTGTTGCTTCTCATGTATTTGTAAAGCTTTGGACTTTTCATCTTCATGAGCAGACACTCTAAGATCCAATTCTGAGTGAATTTTAATCCCCTGGTACTCGCTCGTTTGGAAGCGCGGAAAAATGAAGTGCTGCTTCTCTTTGTTTTGGAGGCATGTCAGCAATACTTTCTTCAAAAGTGCCTTCCTTATAGCTTTGTTCTGCTTCACCATTTCTCTCAGTTTTGATTTCAAGTTTGACACCCGTCCAAGCAGTCGGCGATTTTGCTGTCTCAAGGTTTTCGTTTGGCGACAAATGGCTCGCTTTGCAGAAGTGGCACCAGTAGCAGCAGTGGTACGCATCACCTTACATTTTTTCCTAATCAGGGACAGCCTTGCCTTGGCGCATGGACGGCATTTTACACCTGCACAGTTAAAAAAAAAAGGTCTGATTACATGTTTACGCCCCACAGACAGACACACACAGACGCCTACCCACAAACAGTCGCATTAACGCACACAAACATATGCACGCACGCACCGTCAACCATCAAGCTTTCTCGATTTGAGAGGAGTAATGGGAAGAACATTAACTCACAGTAGTGTTAAACAGTGATAAATTTCACTCGAGTTCTTTTTCTTTTATTTTCGTGATAATAATTGCACACATGAAATGTAAACTTGTGCGATCTTTTTTTTTTATACCTCTGTAAGAGAAACACCCCTGCCCGTTAGCAATTAAAACATGCAAATGGAAATAAGATGTGCATATTAATGTCGTTTCCTTGCATATATTTTGACAACTCGTTCAAAATCACCATAAATTTTATCAAAACGTCCCTCTCCTATACGCTTTAATTTAAGCTCTGTCCGTATCGGTGAAGTACATAGACCTACTTACCTCCGTTAGGTACAACACCTTCACAGCTTCTGCTGTAAAACGCTCCTCCATGGCATCTGAAGTTTCCGTCCAGAGGCAAATGTCTCAAGTGGGCCATCATTAGGTTCATTTTTCCTTATGGAGCCAGGGCATACAGAAGCTGCGTCGATTTTTTGCATATGTTCCTCTGCCTGTGCGAAAGATAGAGCCCGTTTTTCGTCGTAAGGACTGCCGTTTATATGTGTTCGGCAGAGAAGTCCGTCTTCTTCTTCTTTCAGGAATATAAACTTTGTCATGGGATATTTCTGAAGGCGGTATTAGTGTGGAGGTGACATAGAAGACACCATCAACATGCGGGAACTGAAGGGCTGTCCATCTGGAGGTTGACGGCATCGTCAGTGTAAGAAGGGAACGTCTTCCTTCATTCGTGGGTACCGCCTTGTGTCTCCGAATTGCAGTCCATCACGGGATGCGCTGCCGACTTCACACACTTTGCATGCCTCTCTGTCAAGCTCGCAGCGCTAGAGGACCTTTTTTTCTCTTCGCACTTGGTCATTGATGGCCCGGGGGCATCTTGTTTGGCATGCTGACGACTTGTCGAATTATTAGTCACCTGGTCACCCCCGTCGGAACGTTGTTGTCCACTCAGTATAACAGGCACTGCTCCGACTGCAAGCTTTGGCCGGTCACGGGGCAACCTGACCTCTCTACCGCCTATAATGTGCACGAAGTCTCGAAGCAGATGATGCGGCTCGAAATGTGCCTCGCAGACCACACTTGAACTTTTCATGTGCCCTCTTGGCAAGCGTAAGCTGTACTCCCATTTCTCCCTCAGGGTCGGAGATGTTGGAACGGCGAATAGCGAACACTTACTGCCTTCAGTAGATCCTATGTAGGTAACCCCGCAGCCGGGCACACAGCAGTTGCCCTGCCGCTTTGGTTTCATTTGCGAAAGGTGTAACAGGACGTGAGACTCTCACTTGTACAGAGGGGTCCACATCTGAAGGGGAACACGCGTGTCGTCTGCTCGGCTACACCGCCAGCCCGCTGCGGCAACTATGAGGTTTCGCGCACGAGCACTGCGGACAGCGCTTTTTTATCGTCTGCCACAAAAATATGAACACGTTCACCTGTCTGTTTCCGCACACCTCGTGATAGCTTTATTAATGTTACACGCCAATATCTTACGCATTTAGTGTGAGGAGGAACACTGAAAACTCGAGCAGACAGAACATCGCTGCTTTACCAGTATTCAAACCTTCGCGACTTCCCGCCGACTGAAAATCGTTTACTTTCAGTTTTTCTTTTTCTTTTTTTAAGCGAGCCAGTGGGCGGCGACCGCAGGCGAGTGAAAGCACACCGTCTCTCTTTTATTCGCTAAATCTCGCAAGCTATGCTTTTAAGTTTTCGTTGAATCCCGTGCGGTGGCGCTGCAAATAAATGCGCTTGCTGTCAAGCTTTTTTCTCCTTTACTTCATATCTCGCGTAATGTTTTGTAGCAATATGTAGAAACTGAAGGCATATTTAAAAAAAAAGCCAAACAATACAGTTGTACACGTGAAATTTAAAAAAAAATCTATGGTCACAGCGGTGATTCGAACCTGGGTCTTTTTAGTGGGATGCGAGCATTCTACCCCTCGACCACTTCGGCGGAGCTGCGCACGGCTCTTAAAACGACGACAGGTCACAGACTACCGATCGCAGCGCCACTAGCGGATTTGACCCCGTTTGGGCCTCACTTTTTGGATCTCGGTCCGGGCACTCCCCTTGTTCTAGTACACTCTACCAACGCCAAGAAGGCGGCGTCCGCCGCTGATTCGGCATCCGGCACGCCAGCTGACAAGACGCAGCCTCCCGCTTCGCGCGCTGTGGGACGCAAGGGCAAGTTTCTCACCAAATGGAAGCCTCGCCCGTTTCCGAAACCGAGTCCGGACGACTATGTAATAGTCGTAAAGCCACGAGAGTGCATCTCATTGCATGATGCTTTCTCAGAGAACTGGTACGGGACTGCGTTTAAGGCATACCTCGGGCCCAAGCGAGCTGAGACGCTGACAGTTATTCCATCGAGAGAGCAAAATTTGATCGTGATTTACACCCCGGACCCTGACACAGCGGACAAAATGATCGGGGACTTCGTGGTAAACATCGAGCACAGGCAGGTTCTGCTCAACGGGTACCTGCGACAAGATGGTAGCAATGTCTGCCACGGAGTTATCGTAGTCCGCAACACAGATACGACGGAGACGCTCCGAGAGAGCGTACGCTGGAGGTCAGGCACCATCGTCGAGGTGCGTAAATTTGGCACATCGAACAAGGCGCGTATAACCTTCGCCGGCAAGAAGAAGCCACGCTTTGTTCACTACGACGCAATGCTGATCCCCGTCAAACCCTACTACCGGACGATCCCGGCCTGCGGCAAGTGCGGTGTCGTCGGCCATCGGATGGACACTTGTCCCAACCCACGACCGGATACGTGTGGCCTGTGTGGACAGCAGGTTCCGCTTGCGGAGGAGGGGGTAAGGGCCCCTCATGAATGTGTACCCGTATGTTCTGTGTGCGGTGGAGCACACGCCACAAACTCTCGAGCATGTACGGCCAAGTACCGTAATTCCAAGGTGGCCGCACAACAGGGCAGAAAGTCCAAAAGGGCGTCCAATAAACGACGCAAAGATCAGACTCCCAGTGAGCCACCACGCCGGGAAGTCGCCAAGACTAACAAGCCCGCTTCCCCTACTGGAGGAACCGAAAAGCAGCCGACGGCGCAACCATGCGGCGAAGCCGGGCCATGGGCCAACGCCGTGAAAAACGGAAAGCAGGTGGGTGGTACGGGTAGAGCTGCCTCCTCATCCCTCCCTATCATCCCCTCTTCATCGCGTAACGCCGACCAAAATATTATTGCCAAACTTCAGGCACAAATCGAAGCGTTACAGAAAAGACTAGCGGAAGCCGAGGCCAAACAGACCCAACTAGTCTCCCCTCCTCCTCCCCCCGCAGTAGAGGTAATGGAGAGTGAGACCGGGGCGGGGGCGGCAGACGCGGTTGCCGCACTCGAGGCTCGTGTGCGGCACCCTTGAGGTCCGTATGGACAGCCGTATAACTGTCCTCGAAACCCACATCTCAGCGGCTGTAAATGCCGCCATTGCTAAAATGACAGAAACCATCCCTACCCTGATAGCCCAACAAGTTGCGCGTTTCACCAAACGAGCCGGCCCAATTAAGGACGTGTCTGGCCGGTACCCTAAAACGCTTCGACGACAGATCGAATTTGAGGATGATGACAGCTGCTCCGCCTCCGGAATTGAGGACACCCCCCTCCCCGCGAGTGCTGGCTCGGGAGCACCGCCCCCGCAATCGCTCGTTAACTCCACTGACCATGGCGGGCACCCTTAGAATTCGGAAGTCCCCACGATCCAATACGGCCACTCCCATCCAAATCACCCAGTGGAATTGTCGGGGCTTTAAGGCTCACACTAAGCGCGCCAACCTCCGGCTTTTCCTCGCAGCATTTCAAAACCTTCCTGCTGTGGTAGCCCTCCAGGAGCCAGGGAGTGCTGCCACACTCACAAACTATACTACGTTTCAGCAGGACCCTTTATCTTGCATCTGCGTGCACAAAAATTATACGGCCAACCTAGTTGATCTCGACCTTAAGCCAGCTTTCTCGTACGTAATGGTGACACTCCTTCCGCTGCGTAAACAGGACCCGCCACTGCACGTGCTAAACATTTATTGCTCACCGAAACTAAGCAACATTACATTCGCAGACCTTTTTAGCCGCGCTTTAAAGGCTGCGGGCAGGGACCCTCTGGTGATTGTGGGTGATTTCAATGCCCCCAGCACACTCTGGGGGTATGCACGTGAAGAGAAACGTGGACGTAAATTGGCGGAACGTATGTCCACGCTGGGCCTAACTCTTCACACCGACCCTGCCTACCCAACTCGCGTGGGTAACTCCGTGACCCGGGACACATGTCCGGACCTTACCCTCACAAAAAACATTCAGTATGCGGATTGGGTCAACACTGAAGAGACCCTCGGCAGCGACCACTGCATACTCAACACCACCATTCGCACCTACCCTTTAGCAAGACCCTACGGAGAGGCAAAATTACCCGATTACACGAAGTTTCGGCAAATATACGCCAATTCGACACCCATTGAGGAGCAAGGATACCATGCTTGGTCCCAGCAACTGGTTTCCTCATTACGCTCCACAGAAACACAAATTAAACTCTCCGAGGCGACTCCGGCGGTGGATAACCATCTCCTTCACCTCTGGGAGGCCCGGCGCAGCCTCGTCCGCCGATGGCGCCGGAAAAAAACACAACCGAAAGCTCAAAATTCGCATCGCTGAGCTCACCCAGCGAGCAGCAAAGTACGCGGCCCAGCTCGCTGACTCTAACTGGGTGGACCGTTGCAACATGGCCGCTCGACAAATGTCCAGCCGGAGTACCTGGCGCCTCTTCCGCGCCTTGATTGATCCGACCCAAACTCGAACAGAGACACAAAAGCATCTGCAACGAGCATTTCACAGCTTCGACGGAGACACAGCCAAATTGGCATGTAAACTCCGAGACCAATATCTATGCACTCAGCAGGACTCCCAAGGGCCGGCGTACTCGTATGCAGGTACCGAGAACGCGGAGCTGGATCAACTGTTCCAGTTACACGACCTGAAGGCAGCCCTAGCAAAAATGAGGCGAGGAACGGCGCCGGGAAGGGATAAAATTACCGTGAAATTACTTGCCAATCTTCCTGACTCGGCCTACACCATGCTCCTTGCCTACATAAATTCCATTTGGATCGGGAAAACAAGCCTACCAATTGAGTGGAAGACCGCCCTGGTCACCTTCATACCCAAAGCGGGCAAAGCCATTAACACGGACAACCTCCGCCCCATCTCCCTTACTTCTTGTGTGGGAAAATTAATGGAGACGATGGTGCGCGACAGGTTGTCCGCGTTCCTGGAGAGCAAAAATGCATTTGCAGACACCATGTTCGAGTTCCGCCCACACCGGTCCGCGCAAGATGTCTTGCTTCAGCTCGACCATGAGATCCTCGATCCAGTCGAGTATCCCCTGAATGACAAAGTTGTGCTCGCTTTGGATCTGAAGGGGGCCTTTGATAACGTGACCCACGAAATTATTCTAACACATCTCTCACAGGTGGATTGCGGCCAAAACACTTTCAACTATATTAAACAATTCCTCACTGACCGACAATCATACATTCGGATTCAGGACATTGAACACGGCCCTTACCGATTAGGCACGAGAGGGACTCCGCAGGGAGCGGTCCTCTCGCCCCTCCTATTCAATGTGGCAATGATGAGACTCCCCGCTCAGCTGGCGAAAGTCGAAGGCATACAGCATGCGCTGTACGCCGACGACATCACCATATGGGCGTCACACGGCTCGGCAGGAGACATGGAGGCAAGCCTGCAGCAAGCGGCGGACATCGTGGATGACTATGCCCGTCGCTGCGGCCTTCAGTGCTCCCCGTCCAAATCGGAATTCGTGCACATACGCCCCTCACCAAAGTGCACCGCAAAGATCGACCTCTCCCTTCACAGCGGACCAATACCCGAACGCGATGAGATTAGAGTACTGGGGCTTTTTATACACAAAAATCGCAGAGCAGACACAACATTGGCCAAATTGCGTAAGGTGGGGGACCAGGTGGGCCGGATGGTCCGCCGGGTTTCCAACAAGCGCGGGGGGTTACGATGCAAAGATGCCTTGCGGCTGGCGCATGCATTCGTAACCAGCCGAGTCCTGTACTCGGCTCCATACCTCCACCTACGCAAATCCGACGAGAATGCACTCGAAGTCATTCTCCGCAAAATCTACAAGCGCGCCCTCGACCTTCCTGTCAGCACCTCTAACCAGCGCCTTTTGGGCTTGGGAATGGTGAACACCTTCAAGGAGCTGAGAGAGGCGCACTTGACAAACCAATATACTAGACTCTCTAAAACACCGTCGGGTCGCCGCCTCCTTGCCCGGCTACACATCAATCACTCAATACACACGGAAGAGCGCGTACGGATTCCAGAAGTTTGGCGATACTCCTTGCACGTGCGCCCTCTTCCGGCTAACATGACCCGAGACGACTACACTGGCCGACGCCTCGCGCAGGCGGAAGCCTTGGCTCGACACTACGGCCACAAATTCGGGGTATTCTACGTGGACGCCTCCGGCCCGCACCACGGTGGTTGGTATACGGCTGCGGTCGTCCACGAAAACACCGTTGTAAACGGACTCACATTCCATGCACATAACATTACGCACGCGGAGGAGATCGCCATCGCACTAGCCGCCGCAGATCAGGACTCGAGGGTCATCATCACCGACTCAAGGGGTGCCTGTCGCAATATTGAACAGGGATACATTCCGTACCGTGCTTATAAAATATTGCAGAACAGCAGCTACCTAGGTGCCCCCGCGCACCGAACGATCATATGGGCTCCGGCTCACATGGGCCTCGATGGTAATGAGACGGCCGATGCCGCTGCCCGCGCGCTCACTCTCCGGGCACCATCCTCGTCCCCTACCGATCCGGAACTCGAACCCAATTCTGCCTACACCTTTAAGGAGATCACACAATTTTATCAATCCGGCCATAACGTCTATCCTAAACCCTGTAAGGGCCTCACGAAGGCGGAGGAGCGAATCCTCCTTCGCCTTTATACTAAAACTCTATTGTGCCCGGCAATCATAAAACACTTTGACCCCGCTTGCACGGGGAAGTGCCCGCATTGTGAGGAAAATTCCTCTGACATTTTCCACATGGTGTGGGCATGCCAAAAAACCCCAAACCTTACCCCACTACCCAACCCTTCGCGGGAGGACTGGGAGGCAGCCCTGCTCGGCTGCTCTGACCTGACGGCCCAACGAGCCCTGGTCGAGCGTGCCCGGGCCGCGGCCAACGCCAATGGGCTCCCGTAAGAGGGAGCTCACCTAGTGTTTGTACGGGGCGGCCCCTTAAGGACCGTTCCCACCCTCCCTGTAAATAACATCTGTAAATAAATGTTTTTCAGCAGTACTAAAAAAAAAACGACACGTAACAACAGCACTTTGGTGGCCGGGTTTTCTCAGCTGCTGCTATGTACGTGACACAGTTTTTATAGGCCCAGCTCCTGATTTCACTCAAGATTCAGAAGCGTTACGTAGAGGCTGATAACTATATACAGTACAAAAATCACCTTTCTTTCTTCCTTTTCTCTTTCTTTCTTTCTATCTTTCTTTCTTTTCTTTTCTTTCTTTCTTTCAATCACGTAATTCCAATTCAGTGTTAAGCGCAGAAGTTGTACGACGGGATGTAACAGGACCACACCACACGTCCTGTCACAACCCGTTGCACTATAGTTTTGCGCAATAGTCCTCCTGTACATGGCTAACACGCCATTTCCAGGGTTTGTCTCACTTTATACATTTGCGTCTGCAGCTATACAGTTCTGACGATGTGATAAGCTCATGGCTCGTGTTATACGCACGAGTTGAACACGTGAAGAACTCTTAAAAGCGTAAGACAGAGCAGAAACCCACACAAAAGAGTGAAAACTTCATTTGGGATCAGTTCGTACGTATTCCTGACCCAAAATTGCCAGCTCAAACACAGAACACGTCCCACAGAGAAACACGAGCGCCGTGTGTGAGTTCGCGCTGCGGGCAGCGCAGCGCCGTGGGGGTGTCACTTGGCGAGAAAAGATGGCCACGGTGCGAGGCCGCTGAAGCCTATAGCCACAGCGCGGCTACGGCTGCTATTTATTTGTCCTTGGGCGAGAAACGGAAAGAAAGCCATAAATGACGCGAACCACGCAACACATGGACCAACGGAAGGAAGCAACGGAGATTGCTGCAATGAACAACGCTCTCGCTTCTGCAGCAGGGATGTCGGAGAACGATATGCTATTGGGACACCACGGAAGTGTAAACGAGAGTGGTACTAAAATAAAAAAAAATTATAGTAAATAAAGGCCAGTTGCAAAAATACGATCCAACCGGCTAACGCTATACGCAGTGCGCCCCTTGAGTAACGCCGTGGTATAGTGTCGCACACGTCGCATATACGAAAGGGCTTCAAAGGGTGAAATGAGTTATAAAAATTTGAATTCCGGAATAAGGTCTGACGGAATGTATATTCTGGAAAATAAAGGCGTTGCACTTGGGACGGCTGCTTCTCCCTTGTGAAGTTCACCATGCGCGTTAAAATAATCTGCACGCACAAACAGCGAATTCAACGCAGGAAAAACAAAAGAA
This sequence comes from Rhipicephalus annulatus, assembly GCA_013436015.1. Lineage (NCBI taxonomy): Eukaryota > Metazoa > Arthropoda > Arachnida > Ixodida > Ixodidae > Rhipicephalus > Rhipicephalus annulatus. Next base: position 13,916 of record WOVY01001251.1, read on the forward strand.
AAAGAGAACTGGCAAGGAAGTTTCAGCCTTTGCGCCCAGCATGTCCCGGAAAAAGGCAGATGATCGATACATAATCAGAAACCACTGCATAAACGTCGCTCTTCTTACTATAAGCTGCACAGCTAGTAATCCCCAGACGAACACACGAACGCCATTCGCCTCATTTGAGACGACTACCTTTTTTGTTATTAACTCACTTTAATCCGAAATCACCGACGCGTCGATCCCTCTCCTTCCTGCTGGTTCTCTTTCTGCTTTCCTTCCCCAGCGCTTTTTTCCGTTTGCTCTGTCCTCTGCCCGTGCACGTCGGATCGAATGCGCAACAATTCCCATCGAAGTTCACGCACCAACTCGCACAACAAGGAGTTATTCTAAAGCACCCTCCTTCCATTTGCGACGCATGATTCCACCAAACAAGATGCGGCGCCGCAGTCGAATTCTTCGTGAATTCGAAAAATAACAACAGGACGGAATTCATAACTGTCTTAAACGTATTCAGTCTAGCTGCCTCTCATTTAAAAAAAATGTAACTGTATTTGACATCTTTGCCGGTGGAAACCTACAGGACCACATAATTCGTACTTTCAAACAACACAACAGTCACCTACACGTTTCCTCAAACTGGAAATTTTTCGCCTCGTTTAGGAAGAGAGGACAGACAAGATTGAACAAATGCATAGCCAACTTAAGTCGAACACAAACAGAAACTCATATATGCGTACGTTTCAGGGCTTCCTAATACGCGTTTCACTGAATGAGCTATCGCCAAAGAAAAGCAAGACGGGATGAACTGCTGCGCTAAGGCAGTCTGAAGGCTAAAGAAGCGAGGATGCTTTGTCTTCGGCTTGGCCGCAAGCGCGAAAGAGAAGTCCATTTTCTCGATTGGCTGTGCCGCCCGTCAGTTCTCATCACGTCTAAACTACAAGAACGTGATGGCCACAGCGGTTGCGAAAACAAAGCACGTTTTTTTAAAAAAAGGAAATAGAAGGCAATTGCGCATTATGATAATGCTGTTTCCGAGGAAACAAAACTCCCGGCTGAATTATTGCAGCTTTAATTCAACGTCGTACGCTAAACTACAGAGAGCGCAAAACAGGCGTTCAAAAAAAATGGAGCCATACATAAAATGGCTTCTGCGTTAACAAATGTCCTCTTTTGTTAAACCATGCGGAGGAAAGATGCTGTTCCCGACCATTGAGACAGTCACAAAGGACCTTGCGAACACTTAGTATTCAAAGGACAGTTTTCCGAGCTGCTTTCTTCTTCGACAGATACAGCTTTACAAGCTTCTTACAGGTCTTTATCGCTGGCACAACACAGCAATAGACACATCGCGGAAGACAGTGTACTAAGAAACGTAAGTTGTCATGTTAGCGTCGCAAAATCCCGGAAGCTGCAGCGGAACGCTGCGAAGAAAGCCTTTGTTCCGAAGAAGTCCTTTATTCGCACATAGTAACATGCATACATTCGCGTACGCTTTCGAATGGACGGTAAGAGAGTCAACAGCGATATAGCATAAACGCTTTAAACATGTCGTATATCAAACGTAACGGGGTATACTCAAGACATAGACTCGTATAGAGCAACGTGACAACGCTCACAGCCAGCGGTCGCATATGTATACCAAGCGCTCATTCATAAAAGCATTTCGGGCTCCACAAATCAGACGTCTCAAACGAATATTCAAATAAAAAGAAAGTCAACCGGATTTGGACATGCGGGGTCATTGGCTTTATTGATGGGCGGCAGTTGGACACACTTGTACCCAACCAGGTTTCATTCAAGCAAATTGGGTGCTTATAAAACGCAGAGTCGCGAACAGAGATAACCGAAAGCCACTACAGTGCGCAAAAGACACAGATAAGCGAGTGGCGTTGACAGAGAGAAGGCACTCCCAGGAAAACACGCGAGCGGATGTTGGAGGGAAAAGAGAGAGACCACACGCGGCATCGCGCAATCGAAAATGCTGCCCGATTAGATTAGATTTCACAGAGACACTTACGCGTCGAAAAATGGGACAGCTGTCTCGGACAGGCAGTAAAGAATAAAAAAGAAAAACGCGGGAACTAACTGCGAGACGGGGTTTACGAAACTCGAGACACGTGGGAAGATCCACACGGGGCGAGAATATGCGGCTCGCATCTCGGTGGACAATACAACAACAGCTCAGTGGGAACAATAAAAATGAACAGAATAGCTAACAGACGAGGAGGAAAGAAGGTACGTGCCATCATCTGCACAGCTTTAAGTAAGCCCCGAGTGTACTACACATAAGTATATATGTCGTTCACGCTGGATGCTCGAGCAAGCATATTGAACAGCGCGGCGGGTTTGAGCGAAGGCTACGACCCAACCACACCGTGGACCCAACTCACCGCAGCATGTTGCGGGAGCTCTCTCGCTCGCTGGATTTCGTGCCGACCGGTTGTGCCCCCGCGATCTCCGACGTCAGCGTAGCTCTGGCCGACTGGGCTCACCCTACGTCATCTCCTGACGCTGACCTCCGACGACAGCGTAGCTCTGACCGACTGGACTTGCTCTACGCCATCTCCTTACGCCGACAAGAGCTCTCGCAAGTGGTGCCCCGTCCTCGGACTGCCGTGACCGTGTTTCTATCTTTCCTATCTCTCCTATCCCCTTGATATGTCATCGCTCTCTGGCTACCCCCATCTCTCTTTCTCTCTCTCTCTCTCTACACCTTTATTCGTATCCTTTTAATCCCTCCTCACCCCCATCCCTTGTGAGCTACTGTTGAGGTGTCGCTCGCTGAAGCAGACAGCTACGGGGCTCACTTTTCTCTTCCTTTCTCTCTTAGAGCCACTTTACGAGAGCTCTCTAATAGTTCATACACGATTCGCTACGTCGGAACGTTCGCAAGTCGACTCTTTGCAGTCTGGCATTAAAATCCACTAAATAACTGATGACATATGAACGGGAATTATTCTGGGGCTTTTTTTTTTTTTAAACGCAACCCAATGAATTCAACAGTCACTATAGACCAAGAAAGAAACAAGTTAAGATTGACGAAAATCATCTTTACAAACGTTGGTGGGCTTGCATAACTTAGAGCGTTCGGATTACATCCGGCATTGTGAGAACATAAGCTACAAGGTGTTCATAGGCAACCTATACACAGTATTTTTGAGGGTACAAATTTTCATTGTGTGCACAATGATGCACGCATATACAAAATTAAACAAAAAGATCTCTTACAGCCTTTTTCATGTCGCTTCCAAAACAAATTCTTTATCGCCCCCCTTCCCTACTCCACCCACCTCTGTTCCGTTTGTGAGAAAACATTCGACACGCATATTTACTCGCGTATAGCGCGTCATTGAAATGACTGCGAAGTTCTCGACATCAAAATTAAAAAATGTAAGAAAGAAAGCGAAATTAAGCTCGCTCAAGCGAAGCAATTGAGTGTGACAGAGGCGGAGAACATGAAAGCGGTGCTAGGCGCCGCGCAGGAACGACAATATAATTAGGCGCACCGCCCTAGTCATTATACTCCCCGTACACATGCACGGCGTCTTGCAGGGTGCCACAGGGGATCGAGAAAGGGGATGTAATTAAAAGCGCATTCATTGAATTAGTGATGTCGCCACGCCGCGCATGAGGCGCACGTGTACACCGCCGGGTGTACAAGCACGCCTTTTGCCAAACGCCATGGGGCTATGCTGTTGTGGTTGTTGCGTGCTTCACGTGTCGCAGTATTGACGCACCGCCGCACGCGAGAGCAATCGACAACGACTGCACGCGCAAGGTTCAAGCTTAACCATGGCGCTAACGCAGACACAACGAACGACCCAATTCAGCATTTTATTGATTAAGGCATTCTTAAGCTTGAGCATATGCCAACTATAGTCAAACAGAGAGCTGTAGTTTAGAGGTTCGTCCAAGCATTTAGCTGAATCAGCTGGTATTGACTTGATCGATCCCTAATACTATCACCCGTGCTCGACTGCTGACCCGCAGGCCACGGGATAGAATCCACGCCGTGACAAGCCGCGTTTTCGACGGAGGCGAAATTGCTTGAGGCCTGCGTGTGCCTATATTTGGGCGCACGTTGAAGAACTAACTCCAGGTGGTCAAAATTTCCGAATCCCTTCACACGGCGTCTTTTATAATCATACGGTGGTTTTCGAACGTTGCACCCCAATTGTTAGTACAATATTATCTATAATACTCCCAAGCACACACTTCATTCAGGCAACAGACTATACACTATAGCTGTTGTCCCGTGTCCATTTGTGTAGCACGCAGTGTGTTTTCGCTAGCATTATAGATTCATCGAGGCAAAGATTTCTACCAATTTACAACACCCACCGCTTCACAAATCGGCACTAAATGGTCGCTTCTTGTAAAGTTCTCTTTCAGTACGCACGGAATACCAAAATGTTTAATGCAAAAACTTGCACAATGTAAGCAATCAGAACCAAAATACCCAAAGGATACCGTTAGGCTGAACTGTTCGTAAAACAGAATTAATTCCAATCGTGACACAGCCCATATCATTAGCGAAAGCCACCAGGTAATTAATCACAAATGACGTTGACAGGAAATGAGCTTACTGAACTCGGCTATACTTCTCAAACTGCTTCCAAACGAGCACAACCTCTCTCCGTCATTCCGATACTGGCTGAAGCTTGTTGCATTGCAACTTCGGTCGAAACTACAGCACCATATTTTGCTCTAGTGATACTAACATCATGAATCCTTGTAGTCCAGTATGTAAACGCGAGCGCATGCAGACTGTTGACTTTCGGTAGTCTGACATATTCAATTCAGCGAGCGGTCAACATAAAGAAAGTTATAAAAATGTGGAGCTCACTCGTACTCACTCGTGAAGTGTATTCTGCCCTTAGGGCACACTCACACTCACCACAACTTTCCCACAGGCTCACTCCTATTTAGCCTCACAGAAGTTTCTCAACCTCACTCGCACGTGGACTACTTCTCACAAGAACATTACTCGCCAAGACTCGCTAAGATAGGTGTCACAATCCGAATGTCAGTGAGTATAGGCTTATGAGTGAGCTTGATTGATTGATATGTGGGGTTTAACGTCCCGAAACCACCATATGATTATGAGAGACGCCGTAATGGAGGGCTCCGGAAATTTCGACCACCTGAGGTTCTTTTACGTGCGCCCAACTCTGAGCACACGGGCCTACAACATTTCCGCCTCCATCGGAAATGCAGCCGAGCACCTTAGCCAGTAGACCACCGCGGCGAGGCTTATGAGTGAGCTTGCCGACCTATGCCGGTCACCGTATAATAAAATATCGCGTGCTATCTGCAATTTCTCACTTGCGTTCTTGCTTTCTTTTTTCGTTGTAGTTTCTCGCCTTTTTATCGTTCGCTTCCTTTAACGTGCAGTAACTGCGAATGCACGTAAATGACGTGAAAATAGCGTCTGCCTAATGCTGAGCAACGCGTCGGCTGATGACGGCCTATGAGGTGCAGAGAGCCCCACTGGGGAACAACGTTATGAAACGAAAGGAAAAATTTATGCAACCTCGCACTATAGTGGTGTGAAGCTCGAAAGGAAGCTCGAAGATGCGCAGCCTTTTCAATTGTTTCTCTTAAGTTTTTTCTCTTCTTTTTTTCTTTTTCTCTCCTATTCATATCCATTTTCGTCCTTTCTTTCATTATCAATTTCGATTTTTCACTTTCTTCTTTTCTTCTATTTTCTTCTGTATTCTAAACGATTTTGCCTGCGTTATGCGAAGCGACGACAGCGTATACCCCGAGCTTTCAAAGTGCTTCCATATTTAAATATTACGATCGTTAGGGCGCTCGAAGTAGAAGAGAAAGAAAACGTGTTGGCGCGAGCACGCAATCAATACGCTACAGGTGGCTGCGCTGTATGCGTGGTTTCTTTCGCCTGCGCGCGTTACGCCAAGCGATCACAGCATACAATAGCATATATACCAGAGCCCGGGCCTCTAAAGCACCCGCACTTAAACGACGAGAAAGAAGTAAACAGAAACAAAAAAACACCAGGAAGGAGAGAAAAAGGGAGGGGTCGAAACACTCACCCTTGTCCCAGACTCAAACGTAGACGTCCTAACTGAGCGGACACACGGCGGCGTAGCCTGAAACAAAGGTGGAGATAATATTGGGCAAGCTTAGAGAGCGCTATACAAACGCAAGCGTGTTTCAGCGATGACATGAAGACGTGAAACCACTCGGCTGTAAGAAAGCGAAAAAAAAATCACCCCACAATACGTGCATGCATGCACGAAATGTCACAATGCAGGTGACGCAAATCCAATTAGAAAGGGCTCTATGTCGACCACCATATTCATCTTTTTACTCCACTCGTATGTCAAGTGGTAAGCGACAATGGGTTTTGCATCTCTCTATCTCTCTTTCTTTTCTTTATTTTTTCTTTCTTTCCGTGCTCCCTTCTCTTCTGTCATTTTTTTTCCTCCTTTTTCTCTTCCTACCAAGTTTATTGAAAAAAAAACAATAAAAGGAAAGCTTTGTTTTTTTTTATTTTCTCACAGAATACTCCTGCTTCACCTTGCTTGCTCATAATTTCGGGATAGCCCAAATATATTGGTTCACGCCGATCATTAAATATAAGACGTGGCGCTATTACTGGCCACGTTTATACACAAATACATGCGAAGCTCTTTCCTTGCGCACTCTTGCCCCATTATTTACATACGCAGTTGTGCCCAACATTCGGCAGCTGTTATCGTCAGCTCCAGAATGTGCTGTACACACCCGTATCATAACGCCTATCAATTAGATACCGGAAGCACGCATTGATTCAGAAGTGGACCCAAACAATCTGCAGCGGATGCGTTAGTGTACACAGTTTGTAGGTGTTGAGACTGGATCTTGTAAATCCAAATCATAGCTCCGATCGGTACATAATACTAAGATTCTTCAAACTAGTTTCATCGGGTGTCAATACAGCGCTTATATAGCGATACATGCTCTGCAAAGGCTATCTGAATACCACCTGCCATGGGCTTTTTCAGAGCCTTCGTTACATACCCATGGACGGAGGGAACACCACCGAAACAGCGACCTTTCAGGATTCTTCTGAACTTTGGGAACTGGTAGAAGTCTGCAAGGCCTGATTATGGGCTGATGCAGCCCCGATAAGGCACTTATGGGTTCTTTTTTACTAGAACCAGGCTTAATACTTGACGGATGTACCTTTACACGCGGTACGGTGTAAGAAAAAAGAAGAATACGTACACAGCAAGATCGTTACGTTCGATTTGCACAAAGACGACGCGTAGTCATATGACAGCAGATTTTCAGCATTAACCATAACTTAGCCATTACTAGAAAACATAACCCATTGGTGGTACACGTGATTTATTACGCGGTAGCGCGATAAGTCCTCTCAACTCAAGACAAGCTGAATTCGGTCAGAAGTGAGCGTCATCATCAAAACGAGTGGGAAGGGGAGAGCCAGTAAAAAATGGCCATCGCGCAAAGAACAAAAGAACGGAAAGACGCCGCAGGTGTCCGTCTTTTACATAAGTACGCACAGCAGCCTGAAGAACTGGCGGGCAAACACCACCGCGGGCGCTACGAAGCCATCAATTGTCCTCCCAAGAGCCTGCCTCGGAGGAGACATCAAGAGCCCTGGGCCTCCGCGAGTTGCGGCAAACGAGCGTGGCATTACGAGCACGTAAACGAGGAACACCGGAGATGCAGCGGCACGGACAGGAGAACAGGGCAGTTTCGGGAGAGAAAAAAAAATTAGGTAACGCTCTAAGCAGAGTACCTAAGGAGTATAGGGGAGGAAGAGGGGATGAAACGAAACTAAATGCGATGAAGCGGTACCGGGGCACTGACTTGGAACAGTGCAAAGTGCAGTGCGAGGGCACGCAAGTCCGTCGGGGCAAATGGGGAGGGTGCGGAGAGTAGGGAGGAAAAGAAAGACGGCGCTACTGGTGCTCTCGAAAAAAGCTTGGCACGAAGAACGCGGCTAGCCACTGCGCGCCCTCCCTCGCCACTACGCCCGATTCGCTTTATTTGGATAAAGAGCGGCGCGTGCCACACAGCTGCTGCTTCCTCTCTGCGCGCGCCTCTTCCCCCTCCTTCTTTTCTCTTTCTTCATTGCGCTATTCCGCTTGCTCCGTGGGCTAGCTGCCTCATCGTATGGCTGACGAGGGATGTGACGTCGTGGCATTCCTGCCTCACTGCGTGGGACGACGACTCATTAAATCAGGCGCTGCGCCGTGCTCCCTATACCGGGCTGCAGAAATTAGGCGCCTTCTTCCTCTTCTAACCACCACGACCATTAAATCCTTCCGCCGTGCCGCGTGCGTCACCCTTTCCCACTTACCCTCGTTTTCGATTGCAAGAACGCTGGGCAAAGCAGTACACACGCAAGCACTCGAAGTCTGGTATGCTCGTTTTCCCCCTCCCCCACCACCGATTTCCTCATACCCTTGAATCTCTGCTTACACCGCAATGCCTTTAGGGGGGCATTTGCTTTATTCATCGTATTTTGTTGGCTTATCCCATCGCGCTTCCCATTTTTTTTCTTGTTCAGCCGCTCTCTTCACCACCCACGTTTCCCTATAAAGCTGAGTACTTCTGCGAGTAAGGGTCGCGTATAACGATCATGGGCGTGTGCACAATTCCCCTTCAGGGGAAGGGGAGCGAAGGTGGTTCGTCGCAGCGCCCCCTTTGTATTATGAAAATCTATGGAGCTGCCATTGCGCCCCCCCCCCCACTCTTACGTGACTAGGAGATCCGCCCACACCCAGTGCGCACACCTGTTGTAATGATAATGCAAGCCCTGATAGACGCAGATAGCGAATAATCTTTCCCACACGCACCGGTTTTCTCGAACAGTGAATGGGAAGAGAACCGGCTTGCGTAATTACAAAACATCTGTACTACACGCGCGCACAATGGGCACGTCAATAAATATAAATCAAATAGAGTTATATAGTTTTAGACGCAAAAACCCGATTATCAGGCACGCAGAAGTGTGGAAATGCCGATTCAAACTTTGGCCGCGCCTAAATACACATACATAATACAATTGACATGCGCATAAATATTACATTGGTTTCTTAAGCGCATTCATAAAGGGGCAGCAAAAGTCGCATAGGTGCACGAGAAATCTTCTTTCTCGTGCACCTATGCGAGAAATTTGCTTCTCAAGGTCCCTACAAGATTGTGCCCAGATCGCCAACATTTTTTTTTTTTTGCACGTCGACAAAGCTTTGCAGTGTTTTCTTACACGGGCGTGCACCCGAGGGGACTCAAGTTCCACCGCAGACAACCCCTACTTCCCTAAACATTCCCACTGAGGTCCTTACTACCCGAAAGCAGGGAGGAAACGAAAGACGACCCTCCCACCTTTCCCCACATCCCACCCCCTGCCCGTCTTACCCGAGCACGACTACGTTTCGTTAACGCTGCGCCGTGTCCCCTAACGGGCCGCAGAAATTAGGCGTCTTTTTCTCTCTAATCCCTACCACCACACATACGCCTCCATGCATCGCATATTACATTCACACAGCTATACTGTCCGACTGTATTGAATCTATTCAAAACAAAGCTGCCCGCTTCATTTTGCACTCGTACTCGCCATACCAAAGTGTCTCAGCATTAAAACAGATTCTTAATCTTCCAGAACTTAACACTCGTCGTAAATTCTTCCGCTTGACCTTTTTTCACTCTCTGTATCATGGTATTACACCTTTTTCATGCGCTCATATTTTTCCGGCCCATTATGTGTCCAATCGCACTGACCATGCTCGTAAAGTGTCGTCCATATTTGCAAAGACCAAAAAGTACCAAAATTCCGCTTTTGTGTTATCTGTAACCGAGTGGAACGAGCTTCCCAGCGAGATTGCGATGATAAATGATCCGTCTGCATTCCAATCAGTGCTGCGTACATTTCTTGATGTGTAATATGTCTACTGCTACTATATCTTACCCTGTTGTTATATCTCGTGTACCAGCGAAACGATGAAGAACTAGTGCCGTGCAGATTCCTGGAATTGAAATGTACGAGAGATGTGAAATGAGCCATGTGTTACATCCTTGTCGTAAAATGTACCTTTTACCTAGTTATGTCTGATCGCTGTGTGCGTTCCTTTTATATGAATTGATGTATACCTTGTTTTTAACAGTATTCCCCCTATGTAATGTCTTTCGAGGCCTTTAGGGTATTTAAATAAATATTACGTTGTTAGCAAATGTTTATAATGCGTCCAAACAAAATTACAAAAATAACAGAAAAAAATAGGTTCGTTAAATGTGTAAGCGGCAAAAGGCATGCGCTAGCAAGTTTGAAGTACGCTAGGCTTAAGCACCGAGGCGCATCGACGCGAAGCGAAAAAAGAGCTCGGTACTGTGCAAGTTCGCGAATACAAGAAAACGAAGCGAAGTTATGTGACATACGGGCACGAACCCTTCCATGACTTTCTACTACAATACGCTAAGGTGAGCTCCTAAGTATATCCGACGAAATGGCACTACCTCATTGAAGGACGAGGACCACAGTAATGTTTATGGTCGCAACCAACGGAAGGAAGCACGTCGTAGCTCATCAGCTCCACCAGGCACCGTAGCGATTCTAGCTGCTCACAATCTTTAGGTCAACTCAATTAATTTTCTATTAATTGCACAGACTTATAACTGGCGCGTAGGCAGACCTGCGCTCCGATATCGTACGTATCTAATACAACCTTTAAAACATTGGAAACATTTAAAACATTGGAAAGGAATACGTTGGTCAGATGGCTCGGTGCATAAATGTGCGCCTTCGTGAACATGAGAGTTCACTAAAGGGGGCCCCTTACTCACACTTAGCGATGCACTGCAAGGAGTGCACCTGCCAACTGAAATTTTCAGACACACGAATAACTGACAGGCACAACAAGCGGACGACGAGAGAAATAATGGAAGCGTATAGAATAAGGAAAAGAGGGAACAGTTGCGTCAGACAAGCGTCAGTTCTACTAACAGATGCGGAATTTGCTTTTTTGGACGTCACGTAACCAGTGTCTCTGTGTTACGTTTTTGGTTTTTTGTTTCTTTGGTTTTTTCTGTTTTTGTTTTCTTTGTTTCTTGTTTCTTTTTTTTCACATTTTCTTTTCTTAGTTCTTGACACGTGTTTGTTACCGGTTGTAGGCGCGTGCATATTTTGTTATATCACGTTGTTGATGATGACAGGGGAAGTCGGGAATGACGTACATGCGTGTGATGTATTTAATAGTGTTCGCTTCGAAATAAAATTTTCAGTTGCTAGTAAGCGCTTGTCTGTGTCCTCTCTGAGTGTGTGTATTTTTGCGCTTGTTTCATCATGAACCTTTACCAACACGTCCAACTGAGAGTCATTCTAAACAACATTTAACTTGAACCCCAACCATGAATGTGTATATTTATAAGACTTTTCAGGCATATTCGGAAAACCAGAAGTACGTTTCGGAAGCCCGGAAGTGCCTGGGAAAAGTAACAAGACTGTCACTCGGTGCTAGTGCCACTACAGATGCTTATATATTTTCATTGCCCCTACGGGTTCGCGGAAGGCGGACATTTCCACCGTCGTTTACTTCCGTGTTCTTTTCCTCGTCCCATACTTATTTACCGAGCCGTCTCATTCCACTCTCTCTCTCTCTCTCTCTAAGCCTTTCCTATCCTCGAGCTGTCACTTCCAAGTGTACACGCGCACGTCAACCGTACAGTTCCTCGGTCGCTGCGGTCGTCGGCACTTGACGCTGCCGTAAGAGGGCCGTGCTTTTGCAACCGAGGAGCTGGAACGCCTGCCTATACGACATCCCGTCATTACAATCAGACTTGCATGGTTCCGCAAAAATGATTGCGCGTCGTTGACAACATGTCGAACGGCACGCAGACATCAAAGGAACAACAAGGAGTTCCCAGTCGCCAAGCGTCGCGGGTGCTTAGCGACAAAGCCTTCATCTTTTCGTTTCTGTTCGTCGCCGTCACGGCTATCGAGAAAAAACAAGAAAATTAATAAATAAAGTAAAACGAACAATACGGGGTCGAGACGTTTAGTTAAATTGCACCCGACATGCCATTTCCCCTCGTGTGATATGTCCCTCCGTGCCACGTGCGCACACGTCTAAAAAAAAAATCGTCTACTAACATCGAAACCGCGGCAGATCGGCTTTCATCATTCAGTCTGAAGGTGGCCGGTTCATCAGTAAACGAATTTAGTTTTTAAAAGTTATGTTCATTTTCTCATACTTCTTTGGTTTCAGCGAATACATCGCTATTACTAAACATTCACTTATTCATTCAGTTCTTTCTTTCTCTTTATCTGCTCTTGCGTTCTTTCTTCCCCCTCGCAGAGTGGACCTTTGTTCTTTAATGTCTTCGGCGAACTGAGAATAGCAGGACAGGGTACGGTCCCATTAAAATGAATCAATTACCAACTTAGAAGGTGTAGCTTTGTGAGAAATGCGCCCCACAGTGCTAAGAACGGAGAAGACCAAAGGAGAAAGGAGTGACAGTTAGGTGAAGAGTGCCCGCTTTATTGGGTTATATGCGCCATGATTGACTATAGGTGATGCATGAAGTGACGCAGGCGGAGGCGCTGATGATAGCACACCGACAAGCTACGTTCGGTGCAGAAGTTTTTGGCTGGGGTGAGACTTAGGAGGACGCTTAAGGTTTGCCTTTAAGAATGCAAAACCACGGCGTTATTGCACATGCCACTTGCCGACGAAGCGAAGACATCATTTCTCTGCCCAGAAGCTAGCTGTGCGAATTTATTGCGATGCCTTTCGGGCTTTGTAATGCACCGTCTACCTTCGAACGTGTGATAGACAACCTACTGTGTGGTCTGAAATGAAACACTTGTCATCCAAATTTGTATTGATTATTATTATTATTATTATTATTATTATTATTATTATTATTATTATTATTATTATTATTATTATTATTATTGTTGTTGTTGTTGTTGTTGTTGTTGGTTTGTTATTATTATTATTATTATTATTATTATTATTATTATTATTATTATTATTATTATTATTATTATTATCTCTTTTTTTTAGCAGGCAGGTTCGAGTAGCCATTGTCTGCGGGAGACGGACGATACGCGAAGTCCAACTTGGTGCGCATAATTTATTCTCACGCAAAATTGATTTTCGAAAGCACAACGCCAATCGAGTCGATTCAGCTGGGGCAGGTAGCAATTTAGTCTTCCGAAGCAGCGAGAGCGGTCTTTAAAAGAAAATTTGCGTGCTCGTTATTATATCGATCAAAGCTCTCCCACGGGGGATATAGCGATTCAAATGGAGAGCAGCGAAAATAATCATAACAACCACAATAATAAAAATTCAGATATACAGTCCCAGAATTAATGAATGGCGAACCACATAAGCATTATTACAACCTAATTAACGTTTCAGCAATGCAAAAAAGCTCGCTTCGACAAGGATCGATAGAAGAGCTTTGAATTTACTAGAACTACATACATCGACCTTGTCTACCGCGACTGAAACAACGAGAAAGAATACCACAAATAAACCTGAAAATTCTATATAAAAGTACTTATTTAGGCAGCACAGAAACAAAACACACGTTACTGTACAAGCGACACAAGCGGTCATCGGTGCTCTGTTTATGCGCTGTTTACTTACGCATTCATACATCAATATACCCTGCTAAAACGTAAAAGATCTCCATACAAAAGTCCAACGGCACCACTACAATTCAACAAAAATCCCGCAGCACCAGCTGCACGTTCCCCAGCAAGAGTAATATATTGCGACCGAATAGGTCGCCAAACTCACTCGCGAGTCGGCTCACTCAGACTAACTCGAAGCGAGGCGCGAGTGATTTATAGTTCGATGAGTCCGAGTGACTCTTGTAGGGGAAAAAATTTGTGAGTCTTGAGTTCGAGTAAGTTGTAAGCGCAAAATGCATTTCGCGATAGAGTCTGAGTGAGCTCCACATTGTTTTGTCGACCTCTCGTCCTACCTACTCAACTTCGGCAATAATATCAACCTTATGTCGGCTCACGTTTAAACTAACTTCTATATACTCCAGCATACTTAAACGCACTGGAATTCTTACACAGGCTCAATATTTATCGACCAGGGCAGTGCGTAATGGATGGGGCAAACTATTTCATGGTGAGCAGGATGAAAATACATCATGGGAGTCATCCATTTCAATAAAAATATCTATAACGGACTGCAACCATTGACAACTTTGATTTGAAGGCACGAGATGAAAAGGCGCCATATAGAGCGCGAGATGATTGTTGTCGAAAGGCGCACGTTACACCATGGTCTGAAAAATCTAAAAAACGCGCTAACGAACTCGTCAGTCATTATTGTGATTCGATCTCTCGTGCACATCTTCCACAAACATCCCAACGTATTATTCCCATTATTTGTAATAAGTTCGCCACAGGTGTGACGTTTCTGTGCCTCGCAGCGAAGTATACAGGTGCGATCTTGTACGGTTTATTCGGAACGCTCTGGGACGAAGCAAGGAGGGGACAGCCAATGCAAACACTGCGTGTAGTAAGCAACTGTCAACAGTGATGATACAAAAGAAGCTGCAAAGTAACACAGTTCAACGGAACAGTAAAGCTTTAGTGCTTTGTGTACACGTCCACCTCCAGCGACGTTCATGCCGCGTAAAGGTGTGCGAATAAGGAAGTGATCGCGACACGCAGAGCTAAACGCAACGCCCTGCCGAAGCCTGCACGACAACGTTCAGGCTTTGACGCTGTACTAAAGCATCGTACTTTTACGGTCCCCTGTCATGTAGCACACGAAGGAAGCGAGAGGTGAGGTAGCATCGCCATTACAACGCTTCGCTGCAAGCGAAAGAAGGAAACGCGATGGACAGGGGCCGTATGCCTTATAGAACACTCGATCGCGCGTGCTAAGCTTGTACAGAAAGCACCCTTCCGGCGCACCGATAAGGTCACATCAAACGCATTGCGAAACGAGTACCCATGACAACGAAAGGCGAACGTCAGGACAGAAGATAGCAGAGACAACCGACAAAACAGGCTTTCACGATTGATATAACGTTCCTCCATCGCCAGCTTTCTCCTCGTTCTACTGCCAATAGCAGGGAAGCGCACTGCCACAACCGGTACATGGGACAGCGGCACAATCTCGACGTCGCAATGTCGCCCCCCTCTTTTTCGTTTGACTCGCGAGAGAAAGAAGAGCGCACAGCAAAGCACCGAGAAGCGACATTATAGCAGATACCCCGGTCCACGTGCAATGCAGCACAGAAATCACCCGCCTTGACCCACCGTTCGTACACTCGTGAAGCAGGGAGAAGCATCGATCGAGAAAACGTCGATCCAACTTTCTTCCCACGACGGGAGCCCGTCCCTCATTCGGCCCGGTGCGTCTCCCACTTGTTCATGTCACGCTCAGAGCTCTAACGCGCATTAAATGCTCTGTTGTGATTCAGTGACAGCGATGGTCTCTTGTCCCAAGTAAAGTCACTATAGCTGAGCGCGACGTATAGGCGTTCTATACCCACCGTGGTGACTTGACAGCCACAGCGTTGCTCCACGAGGTACGAAGGAGCACGTAACCAATCAATGGCGCCCGAAAACCTTCAGTGTTTTGTTTCGGTGGTTATGCGCAAAAATCTTCGGTGGATATAAGGAGGCGAGTGGCGCGCGCATGAGCGCGTTTCGATGGCAGCGGTCGCAACATTTAAACGCGGACACATGCACGGTGATGATAAATTCTCCAATACTGAGAAAACGTCGCACTTTCAACGAAAGAAGGCGCTTCTCAGCAGTACGCGAGCGCCATTTCGAAAGGGAAGCCCTAAATCAACAAAACTATAAGTGCTGTCGAAACGTGCAGGATGAGTTATCCGACTGCGGATCAGCGGCTTATAGGCATTGCGCTGAAGGGAGGGATAGTTACTACGCGACAAGTGAAAGAGTTACTAAAACGCAGCCTTCTTCGAATTCTTCACCAAGAATTTTCTAGGGTGCTTCTTTTTTTTTTCTTTCTCTTTTCAGCAGCGCCGTTGTTTCTGGTCGATTGGTCGAGGTTTTCTAGTGCGGGGACAATGGTAGATTGCAGTGGGATTTGCCCACAGAAAGCGGGATGTACACGCTTTCCGTAGGTAAATCCCGCTACGGTCATGTACTACTACATACATCGCGGATGCACGACCCACGACTTGAGGAGCTTAGCCTCTAAAAAAAAAAAAAAAACACCCGCGAAACCTCTTTCACTATCTT
This sequence comes from Rhipicephalus annulatus, assembly GCA_013436015.1. Classification (NCBI taxonomy): domain Eukaryota; kingdom Metazoa; phylum Arthropoda; class Arachnida; order Ixodida; family Ixodidae; genus Rhipicephalus; species Rhipicephalus annulatus. Next base: position 30,126 of record WOVY01001251.1, read on the forward strand.
TTTCTTTACCCTTCGGCGTCTACTTGTGGGCGAGTAAAATAACGATCGTTTAACTTTTTAAACAGCAGAACAGCCAACTGCAGAGGTTTGACTGATAACACGGCGACCATCAAAGAGAGATGAAAATGGGCACCTGGAGAATAAATAGAAGAATGCAATAATATATAAGATTTAACCGTCCCAAAACCACTGTGCGATTATGAGAGGCGCCGACGTGGAGGGCTACGGAAATGCTTAGGTTATGGCGTTTTCTAACGTGCGCCTTTAATCTACGCTTACGGGCCTCGAACATTTCTTGGCCTCCGTCGAAATTCGGCGGCCGCCCGGGATTCGATACGGCGACCTTCGGGTCAGCAGCCAAACACCACAACCACAAAATTACCGCGGAGGGTGCGCCACGCCAGGGTTTGACTTATGCGAAAATACGCAGCAACAATAATGGCGCTGTCTTTTGCTAGAAGAATCGTTTCTAATTGTTTTCAAATCTAGTCTACAAATCCCACCCATGGCCCTTACGAAAATGCCATGCATGGCACTTATATCGATTCCATGTTGCCATATATGGGCATATACGTCTGCATATGTGGCTACCATTTGCCATATATGGGATCAAATGTTGCCATATATGGCGTCGGTTAGCAAAAACGGTGCGAAATCCACTTTTGATATTTTTCAGGTCACATGCAAGCATTTTTTTCTAATTGCAAATGCCTTCCCACTCAGCAGTCCAGCCTAGTGGCGTAGCTATTATAATGCTTTGAATGTTGACCCGCGGAGGTCGCAGGTTCGACAACCGGCCACGGCGTTCGTCGTACCTGTGGAGGTGGAATAGTACAGGCCCTTCCACTAGCAGTGCGATGTCTGTGCACATAAACAAACATAGAACGGGCGAATTTTGCGGAGCCCTCCACTAAAAGCGTTCTTCGTAATCACATCGAGGTTTAAGCACGTAAAATGACAGATATTATTATTTTCAATGAGCATCAAAAATGTACGGGCTGTGTTGAATTAACATTAAATTAACATTACAGCAAGATTAACGTTACAGCGCTAGTCAGAGGCTGTCCATAACTCGATACGTCAGGGCCGTATGCTGTCCAGTTAAAGATCCCTTCCTTTTTTACCGCATTTATTTATTTATTTATTTATTTATTTTCGCCTTTCCTCGCTACCTCAGACGACGCCCCGTGATGCCGAAATCACCACGATCAGCAACTTAGCGAAACAGAGCAAAAAAATGAATTGAAGCCGAGGCACGCAACCTGTATAAAAAAAAGAGGGGGCGGGGGGGTCACCGAGTGCGCAGAAATTTATTCCGCCACACGCTTCGATTTCTGTATAACCAGGCGCCGGTAACGTATTTCGCTCGACGCGGCTCTCATTATACCACACCGATCACGCTGGAAACTTCGGCGAGATGATAAAGCGTATCGCAAATCACGCCCGACTGGCGAAATATAAAAAGCAATATTATTAATGACGGGCCACAAACTAGGGACTGAGGAGTATAAGCTTGGCCACAGAAGGAATTACAGACATGACAGGCAAAACTTTCGTGCGGCACCGACAGCTCACCGAAAACGAATGCTCCCGCACCACACATCACGTCAGTTTGTATTTTTCTTTATTTCTCCTTTATTTCTTTGTTTTCTTTCTTTCTTTCCTTTGTTCATTACTTTCTATTTTTCTAACTTGTGTTCTTACTTCCTTACTTTAATTTGCGATGGATCGCAAGATCACGGCAAAATGTTCCCAAGTTATTAGATGCTAGTGCGCGAAAAATATTTTTATTGCAATGAAGATTTTCTCTCTTTCCCCTCTTTCTCCCTCTCTTTTCGCTGGTGTAATTAGGTAAGATGGATCCAGCGAGACCGCCAAAAGGTGCTCCGGCGTAGCACAAACGCTCGCTGGAACTATACCGTTTCCGCCGCTTTCTTACACTCACCGCGGGGTGATGAATGACGATTTCTCGAACCACTCGAGCGTGATAAATGTGATGAAGGGCTTCTCCGTTAGAGCACGGCGAGAAAACAAAGAGGAAAAAAAAGAAGCACGCAGACACAGGGCGACTACGGTAAGGCGGCGATACGTCTCGCGGCTCGGCCCCGCCTTCCCATCATACGAAGTGAGCAGAGGCAGACAACGCGCAAGTGCGCCCACACGCACATCACTCAACATACATCACCGTGTTCCCCTTGCGAATAACAATATTCGGCTGCTCACCGAACAATCTACCACTTAATCAGTGTTTGCTGACGAGTATCGATGTAAACCTGGCAGTGTGGAAGGTACAGGTTTCCTATCGCAGTACCGCCAGCGCTCTGTTTTTGATGAGTAGTGATCTGTTGTATACTCCTAAGAGGATGGTTTAAAACAGCTGCATCTTGGCGGTGCTTACCTGCGGAGCAGAAACCTGGATGATTACGAAGAGGGTTCAGCTTACATTGAGGACCACGTAGCGAGCGATGGAAAGGAAAATGATTAGTGTAACGTTAAGGGAAAAGAAGAGAGCAGAGCGGGTCAGGGAACAAACCGGGGTTAAGGATATCATAGTTGAAATCAAGAAGAGGAAATGGTCATGAGCAGGGCACGTAGCACGTAGGAAGGATAACCCCTGGTCACTGAGGGTAACTGACTGAATTGGCAAGCGGGTCAGGGGGAGACGGAAAGATAGGTGGGCAGATGAGATTAGGAATTTTGTCGGTATAAAGTGGCAGCAGCAAGAACACGACCAAGTTGACTGGCGGAACACGGGATATGCGTTTGCCCTGCAGTGTACGTAGTCAGGCTGCTGCTGCTGCTGCTGCAAGCGGTGATATCCCACAGGTAACCTCTCTCCCCCATGTCCCCCCCCCCTTCCCCATCCCCCTAACACTGCGGCATGCTCCCTTACAGAAATGACAGAACAGAGCACTTCTCTCCTACCACTGAGGACGGGCCTCTTGCCACCCCTACCCTTGCTTCCGGACTGCTGTTCGTGCTGATGACGACCGTGCCACTGCTCACTTAATCTTTTTCTCTTATGTCCACTTTTCTCCCTTTTCCCTTCCCCGCAGGCACTGCGCCGTGCTCCCGACAGGGTTGCAGAAATTAGGTGCCTTTCCTCCTCTTCTAACCACTACCACCACTTCTCTAACCTCGCATCACAGCTATAGTCTACATTCTCGGAATACACAACCCAGAAGAAACCGCGTGCGTCGATCTTGTTTGCTGAACGTAAGTACGTGAACAGCTGGCACGAAAAAGGTTTACGCACGGCCTCCTAGATGACGGGCGCACGCGGCTTGCTAATTAAATCTTCTGCTTGCATGACGCGACTTAGGAGGTCCCGGTGCACTCACAAAATGAGAAAACTGCCGCAACACGCAGTGCAGCTCTCGTTATAGGAGGGTACCTGTAGCTACAACGAAAGCAAACCTCTTCCCAGTTCGCATGAGCTTCTTGTAAGCCCGCGTGCGTGTGTTCGAGAAAAAAGAAGGTTATGGGTGCGCATGTGTCATTGATAACTACATGGAAGCTGTCCTCACCCCTTAATTTTTGAATGAGGAGCCGAGTCAAGCCCTGCCTTGCCCCAGCGAGTTACCAAGCTGCCGTCACTGTTAAGTGTGTATATACGTGACATAAACACAATCGTGAGAGCGAAACTAAACACAACTCACCTGTTTCTTCTTGCGTGTTGTGTTTACCTGCGCTCTCATGGTGGTCTCTATGTCAAAGCGCCAACTCGCACAACAGTCAACTCTTTTGTGTATACCGGACCGTCGGACCAGTATACACAAAATTGTTAATATCGAAGATTAACTCGGCAAAAACGGCATCGATTCTCGGGAAATAAGACAACCAGCGCAGATCCCTTAAGAACTACAAAACGAAACACAGCGATTGCCGTACTATACAAAAGTGAGCAGAGAGAAAAAAAAGAGGAAGGACGTTTCTTCTGCGGGCTCACGAAGAAAGGCGATACAGCTTGACTGCCCTCGAGATAGAAATAACGAGGAAGAGAAGCTTTCGACCAAAACATAAGAATAAGAAGGATGATATATATTGGCCGCTGTTCTTGCGTAAGAGCGCACGCAACGGACAAGCTGAAAAAAAAAGGGGGGGGGGCTACACATAATGCAAAGAGAAAGAGATCAAGCAGATGAGAGCGGCAGATAATCTTCCACCTCCTCACCACCACAGCCACCACCAACACTGCCGCTTCAAACGGCAGTTATGAGAGCCTCGGGTGCGTGGGGTTCCGAGATTAATATTGGCAATCTCCTGGAATCTTGCTCTTTTGTCCCACGTCCGAGAAAACGCGCAGATGGTCGGTCGAGTGTAAGAATGAGAACGAAAAAAAAAGACATGTTGGAAGCACTGTCCTATAACAAAACTTCCCTAGTTTCATGTATTGACCTCTTCTTTTTTTTCAGCGGGGACAAAAAAGAAGTTACGACACCGCAGGCTTATATAACTTTAACTATATAAGTAAAGTGCGTAAGAATATTTTTTATCTTTAGCTTCATTAGGCGGGGCTCATTATTCTCCAGTGGCGGTATCCGCGTGTCTTCGGCAACCGCGATAGCGTGCTGGTTCATTGCGTTTTGCGCCCCGATGGACATCAGCGTTCTTCTCTTCCATTTTTATTTTTCCTTCTTTCTTTCTTTTTCACCACTATGGCTGAATGCTTTGTTTTCGTGGTTATCTTGTCGTCAACGGTATAAAAAAAAAGTGGGAGACGTTACAGGGTTTTCAATTTCACAAAGTAAAGGTTTCATTCGAGCCGACCACTGACCGTGGATCGGAAGAAAAAAAAATAACTTCAGTGTGGGCTTCACCTCCCATCTCGCGGTGAAGAGAAAAGTCACCGAGTCAATAGCAGCAAAATCCACCATGAAGTTCTAAGGGCACAGGTGAAGCTGAACGAGACATCGGGCCCTACTTCAAAAACGAAAATATATATATATATATATATAAAGAGAACATCCCCAACGCTAACTACATAACAAAGCACAAACAAGTGTGTAATATGATTTTACATTAGTTATTTAAAATATAAAGAGGGGCGCCATGCAATCAGGGTGGGGAAATACGAATTGATTCGACGGCCCGGGATTGTTCTTGTCGCCAAAACAACCACGGCATGCTCAACCTTAAGGCCGTTAAGATGATGATATATCATATACAAGGCAACGTGATATGGCCGTTGTTTGCAGATGTTTTCCTCCCATAGCAGACGTAATGGTGGCAAAGACCATGGCCAAGGATATTCCATGGAGATCAGCTTAATTAAGCAACCCGCATCCAACGATTACTCGTCGACCCATTAAGTGCCTCACGGCTGCGGTCATCTTGTGTGCGTTTATGCGACTTGGTACATGTACACTGGTTTTAGGCTGCTTCAGTTACAGCATATCCATCTGTCGAGGATCATCGCTTATGATTGTCGTCCTTCTGCGTCTAAAAAATCCGATACGCAATATGCGCTCGACTTCACATTTACAGTCTTCCTAGAACAAGTTTGCTTTTGATTTTTGTATATTGCAGTTGGCGAAAACAACAGTAATTTATCCTTTCTCTCTCTCTCTCTCTCTCTCACACACACACACACACACACACACACACACACACACACACACACACGCACACGCACACACACGCACGCACGCACGCACGCACACACACACTTCCATAGGGAGAATGAATGTTCGTGAGACCCAAGAATAAGAATTTAAGCGCACAGTTTCAATCATGTGATGTCTACTGCACTCAAAAACCACGCACTGCGTATTTATTGTAGTTAATCACTCTTTTGAAAACATGATCGCCTACACAGAATCGTGCTCTACCGAAGAAAAGGAAGCGGGGAAAACAAACGAACAAAGAAAAAAAAAAGCAAGCCAGTGAAAAATAATGGACAAGAAACCCGAGCATTAGGAGCCGGCTAGATTTTCTAACCATGTCATTCTCCGCTTCCCTCGTTACTATTTTCGTGTTTGCGCCTCCGACCCGGCGAGAATCAAGTTCAATTCGGGCGAACGCCATATTTCTCGGGCAACACGTTTCACTGACACCACTGCGTCCACTCAATGTTCGATGGAAAAAACAGCGCTACAGAGAGAAAGACGAGAACAAACAGGTCAGCGACAGTTCAAACGACGAGGGTTGAGGGGAAGTTTGATTGCGGAAAGAAGTCATGTACACTTTTGAAAGATGCCTACACACAGGGCTACGGCCTTTCTAGTGAGCAACTGCCAGCTGTTCACCATCGATACCAGCCTTCCTACTGAAACACGGAGAGAGAACCTCCAAATATAAAACCGACAGAGCCTCGAAAGCTTTCAGAAACGCCGAATAGGCTTGGCTTCTCGTTCTAGCAGTTCGCTTTACGAAAGGCAGATACAGAAGACAAAAATAAATAAATAAATAGGTAAATAACAAAAAGAAAAAGTTCATTCACGTATACCCTTTCAAAACTTCAAAGGCGCCACGAGCAGTGAATGACCGGGCGTTAAACTCGGTAAAGGAGTCAGCGCGTTTGCTGACTACCACAAGGCAGCCGCAGGAAACTCGCCAACGGAGCCACAGGAAAGCTTGCGACACGGTTAAATAAATATGTTGTGAACAGAATTAGTACTTATGAGAAAGAATAAGATAAGACCACACTAACCACAGAAAAATAAACGCATAACTTTTAGGATAAGGCGAAGCAAGAAAGAAAGCAGCTTGGAGCACATAAACATCGCCAAACAGGCTGGCGTACGTCGGACGTTCAAGCCATTTGCAAACGCTAAATAGCCGCAAGAGTGCAACATGGTATCGCCGCGTGCAAGCAGCAGGGGGAGCTTTAGCGAGGCAACAGTTGCCGAGAAAGCACTCTGTGGAAACAAACTGTCCGACTACCAAGAGCGAAGGAACGAGGCTCCTCCTTTACAGCTATAGCCGGAAAGGGGTCAGCGAACCTCGTTTGTCAGTCTGTGCAGTGTATAGAGAAAACGACTCTATTGGTGTCCCCCATCACGGTACGTTACGGCACATCACGTTATCGTCTTCATAAAGCAGGATATATACGCGTTAGAAATATACGCTCTAACAAACGTAGCAAGCTGGTCCGGTAGCCCATTTACATGACCGCGGCATGGTCCTTTTAGCCGTAAGAAGGCATGAACAACGAGGCTTGTCGCCATGCGGCATAAGTTGATCGTATGCGGTGACGCGTGGCCGGTTACATTTACACCAGCTCCGTCTTAGGTACAATACCTTCGTTATTGCTTCTGTCAAATAAAAAAGCGGAGCCACGAGGCGGACTGTGAGATTCGCTGGATGTGCGTTCAAACATCGGTGCACTGTGTTGCTGATGATTGCTGCACACTGCACAGAACACAGATGCAAGAAGCAGTGAACAGAATACAGTTTGTAGAAAACAGAGATGCAAATTCACAGTTTGTACAAAACAGATGAAAAGAGAACTGCACAAGGCAAAGCTTGTACAAAAACCCAATGCAAAAAAACAGTTTGCGAAACACAGTTTTGCAAAACACAGCCCCACCGCGGTGGTCTTGTGGCTAAGTATACTCGGCTTATGACCCGCAGGTGATGGGATCGAATCCCGGCTGCGGCGGCTGCATTTCCCATGGAGGCGGAAATGTTGTAGGCCCGTGTGCTCATACTTGGGTGCACGTTAAAGAATCCCAGGTGGTCGAAATTTCCGGAGCCCTCCACTACGACGTCTCTCATAATCATATGGTTGTTTTGGGACGTTAAACCCCACAAATCTATCAAATCAATCAATGATATCGACGCACACCCTCCCTTAACTTTCACCGCTATTGCGGGAGGTCTACGAAAGTCCTCTTTCAAACTTTATTTCTCTCCCTCTCCTGTTGCAGCAATAATAGAGACGGCCACAGAAAAAAAGAACAGGGGGAAAAGTAGAAGCAGAAGCTCGAGTCTATATGACCGTGCGCACAAATCAACCGAACAATTAAATTACACGCCAGCGATTGCGATCGGCGCTTTCGCGGAGAGCCTGTTTCGCTGTACATGTCGCTTCTCTGCGCGGCACTGAGCGCACTCAGGAAATGCAAACTCGCATTCCCCACGAGTGGGCGGCGGAAACGGCATTTCGATTTGACGATGATGTCGTCTCTTGCGACCACGCAAACTCGCATCCGAGTGCGTGCAAGGCTCGAACGTCGAGGCCGTTCCAAATCCATTAGCACGCGACGTCGCTGACCGAGCGCCGGGATTCGCGGTCGAAAAGCGTCGCGCACAATTCGTGTCAGTTTCTGAGTCAGTTTGCACCAAGAAACGAAAAGGAACCGGTAGACGACTCAGTCATGAAAATCAGACGGAGTGAATACAACGTTCCTTTTACAGTGGCGGACAACGAGCATTAACCGACATAAGACTAAGGTAGCCAACAATTAGCTTACGCTGGCAGTCTGCAAGCAAATACGGCACCGTCGAAGCGAGGCAAATTTTCTTGGTGGACAGCATCGCACACCGTCACGGAAACAGGTTGTCTATGGAAGACATAGTAATTAAAAAAATTGGCCGCCTATTAGCATGCTTCACTGCAAATGTCGTCGAAACACAATACTAAACTGATTGATTGATATGTGGGGTTTAACGTCCCAAAACCACCATATGATTATCAGAGACGCCGTAGTGGAGGGCTCAGGAAATTTTGACTACCTGGAGTTCTTTAACGTGCACCAAAATTTGAGCACACGGGCCTACGACATTACCGCCTTCATCGGAAATGCAGCCGCCGCAGCCGGGATTTGAACCCGCGACCTGCGGGTCAGCAGCCGAGTACCTTTTTCACTAGACCACCGCGGCGGGGCAACAATACAAAACTATATTTTAACTAGAGGCGCTAAGTGAGATTTGGACACCATCTGGCATTAATGTTGGGAAACTAAAGCTTGTATTTAACGATGAGCCATAGGCAATGTGGCAGCACCGTATCGTCTTAGGGAAGCGTAAGAAACACTAGGGCCTTTAGAATTACTTATCTACGCATTTTCTAGTAAAGAAACACAACACATAACACTTACGTATTAACGTTGTGCCTCAGATATACGTATTTGTTTTTTGATCGACAATGTTCGCAAGTATGAACACCGCTACCAGATCAAGATGGCTGGGCGTTGAGCAAATGATTAAACTTTCGCCGGACGGACGGACGGACAGACAGACAGACAGACAGACAGACAGACAGACAGACAGACGGACGGACGGACGGACGGACGGACGGACGGACGGACAGACGGACAGACGGACGGACGGACGGACAGACGGACGGACCAATATTTCAAGTGTTGAAGTATCCCTAAAAAGACTAGCATCTTTAAAATGACCGAGGTCCTTTACGCAGTTATGGTGACTTGAAGGCGAGAGCACATATAACCTTTTAAAGAAGACGGATTCACAGCGAAGCTGTACAGTCGCTCCCAATACGCGTTGGAACATGCTGCCGGAAGTCAAAGTGGCGCCAACACTGTAGGCTATACCACAGACATTGAAACAGTCAGCGACGTGAGCACAGTTGGCACTACAAAACCATTTCCAGGTTTGCCGGTGTTGCAGTACAGGCTTGAGGTATAACTACGAGATGGCCACCGTGTGGCAACTTATATTGAACGTCACTGTACATGGCTAGGTTTTGAGGGATCGCGTTCGCGGATCAAGAACGCGTAGAACAATGTTCAACGAACAGATTAACACACCGAATATAACGTCTTGGCATCGAAAAAAACAAAAAAAAGTAGACAGCGTACAAGTCAGCATCAAAGTCACTGCCACGACAATTTCTGACCCATCCCATTTTTTTTTGTACTTTCGAAGCGGGGTCTCATATGTACTACAAGAACTTCACTTTGACGCCACCGTTGATCGCCTTTGATGGGATAACGTATGCGTCATGTGCAAGATAAAAAACCGGGATCTTTGAATATACGTATCGTTATTCGCTCGCTATAGCAGACAATAATAATATATATAAATATAGCAACATTCACTGTATACCAGACCCACGAACCTTCCAGTATTGAAGTTGCGCTGAATCTTTTTTTTTCCACGCAACCGCTTCAAATACGACAGAAGGAAAACTAGAGAGAAGTGAGAGGCAGAGGTGTTAACCAGTTTAGCATAATGGGCGTGCTACTTTGCACAGGGGGAAAAGAGGGGGGAGATTTAAATAAGAGTAAACAAACACTGGAAAAAGAAATGGGGAGAACACGCACACCCATAATGCGGCATATGAAGCAAACGCACGGCTCACGCGCCTCGAACCACTTGAAGAGCCACAGTATTTATTAATTGGTCCGTTGTACTTTCCGCACCGCTTCATGATCACGTCGAATTTTTCGTCCGATGAGGCACATAAGCCTTTCGTCTTAAAGAGCGACGACGTCAACGTGGACGTCGTGTTCAAAAAGCACGCTTTAGAAAGAAGCTTCAGTGCGAAAGTTATAGCGCGAGAACAAAATGACGACACAGGGACAAGAAGGACAGGAAAGACTTGTCTCTGTGTCGTCGTTTTGTTCTCGCGCTATAACTATCGTCATGCCATACCAACTAGCCTAAGCTGCCACACTTCAGTACGAAACTGTGCGGGGTAAGGGGGTAAGGGCAAAGAGAGAGAGAAAGAGCCCCCATTTAGTGAACGCAGCGGATCCTTGGTCGTTAGGTTAACTTCGACTACACGAGCGTCATGTTTCGCGCCTTAATCGTTGTACACACAGTTCCGAGAAGAGACGCGATCTGGAGGTATAACGGCCAAAGTTGAAGTGATCTTGGCTGCCGACAAAATCACGCTGAATGAGCGTCCATAAACGCAGCATCGCGGCGGCACTCGTTAGGGAAGGTCATCCTCGGGCACCTTAATTGAGCGCCCATGTCTGGTAGCAGCTGTTGCGAAGTAATCTGGAAGAAAAGGGAACCACCGATAAAAAAAAGCAAAAAACAAGGAGGTAGATACTTCCCGATTAATCATGAATAGTATTACTAGAAGTCGTACAGTACGCAGCGCGTCACATTTCATTTCTTCTGAACGGGTTCTCAAGATGGACAAAGTGACTTGCAGAACTTGGGACGACGAAGTGAACGAGCTTGGGGCGACGAACATCTATTAAATAGTGACAGTAACATTGATTCTTTATGTTCATTTTGATGACATGCGCGAGCGGTTTGAAATTAAACCTAACTACGTGGATGCACATGCCAAAGCATATGTATAGCTGGGACGACAGGTGTGCAACTCGAGGAGGTTGCGGCAACTATACTTACAGACAGCCCATAACACGCAGATGCAAGTTTAAATGACGTCACTTGCTTGAACCTAAACAATACAGAAGCACGTGGGAAGATGGAAACTTGAAGTGATAAGAAACTGCAAAATACGGCGAATATCGCCGAAGCCAGTGTTTCGACAGAAGGGCTCGCCTTTCCTCGTAGCGGTGGCTTCAGCTAAATTCCGTGTTCGAAGAACTCTTGTCACTCTATGCTGAGGGTTATAATGATAGCTTTCCAGTGACGGCACGATGCTATACAACAACCTGGTGGCTTCGATGACACCGACTCAGCGCCTTCACTCCTACGGGTGACTCAATTTGACTTAATTAGTTGTGCTGTAGGTGGACTATCTGCGAGACACCCTGTGACGCGGTACAATGGGAGTATAGCTATCTTGAGTATTTGTGGGGGTGCATTATTTTTATAATGAAGAAAAATGTTGAAAGACAGCGCAGTGTGCACTGTGGTTTTTCACGCGGTTTTGTAATTTTGTACAACCCACAAGCCCAGGTCTTCGCACCTTTGACTCACTTCAACAAAAGAAGCGGCCAGAATCTTATCGACATCCGTGTCTAAATATAGACCGAAACCCGGTGCGGCGTTTGTTAACATTGGCGTATGCCGCGACGAACACGACTCTCCACTAATGACATCGCTGCGCACAACCTATATACATTATATAGCACATCATTATCGTAATAGTATTATGCGGAGTTTAACGTCCCAAAACCACCATTTGATTATGAGAGACGCCGTAGTGGAAGGCTCCGGAAATTTCGACCACCTGGTGCCCTTTAACGTGCACCAAAGTCTCAGCACACGGGCCTACAGCCTTTTCGCCTCCGTTAAAAATGCAGCCGCCCCAGCCGGGATTTGAGCCCGCGACCTGCGGGTAAGCAGCCGAGTGCCTTAGCCACTGGACCACCACGGCGGGGCCACATCAATATCGTCAAATACTTGCTGCATGTTCCGCAAGTAATTGAACTACGAAACGCTTCGACTAACATGATATTCTAAATATGTGGGTTTATAATTACGAAGCAGCGCGTACATCTTTCTTGTTGGGTCTTGCAAGCCTCCTTACCACTGAATAAACGATAAAAAACGGCGGCTGCGTTAGAAAAAGATCTAAAAAGTAATAAATCAGAGATATGCTACACATGCCAACACACTTTTCGAAAACACAATTTTTATTGTAACCTTTCTTGAACCATTGTTCGGGATAAATGCAACAACATCTGAACATAAACGCATTTTCCATAGCATTAATAAAACATATCTACCATTTGTATAATGCTCGGAAAACTGTATAAACAAAGCAAACGCTGCTTACCGTTTTCTTTGAGGCGCGCGCGTTTAAGAACCAGCTTCTCAGTGTGCCGACACCTTCAGTAGGGCGCTTTAAAACACCTACCTGCGTCGCGATCTCACAATCTAAGCCAGCAAGCCAGCCCTCAGAAAGGCAAAATACTTTTCCACAGCCCGGGATGAAAGACTTTATATTTATAGATAGGGGGCCTGTGCTTGATATTGATAACAGGGCCCCCTTCACAAGCCGAAATGAAAAAAAAAACTACGATACGTCACATAAAAGGTTCAAATCTATAGTTTATGTGCACAGTTATATAACGATGTCGGACTTTGTTCTTGCAAGGCAACTGTTCTTCAGGACGTTATCGAAGACGAAAGATAGTGCACGATCTTATGTTATCGCAATACAACATCACACTGTCATCCACGCGTACTGCGTAGCTGTAGTAAGCGTATGAACGAGACGCTAAACTGACAGTTCATCGAGGAACGCGCTGTAATCAACTTACGCACAACTGAAGTAAACTTACACCGAAGCAACGAAAGATGGGTATTTCTCAATCCCGAAAGCTTGGGCCGTTCTCGGTGAGAGAGACCCAGCAAAACGCGCGCCTCATTAAAACCATCGCTTTTGTTTTTTTTATCCCCCCCCAAAAAAAAGTTAAAGAAATGATGCAAGTCGCACTATACAAAGTTGTTGTAGTTCTTTCTTGGTTTTCGCTAAATGATCAAACTGCGGAGTTCATTAAAATTTCCTGCTATAATTCCCTCTTCGGGAAGGATTAACCGGAGCGCCGCCCCGTATGGAACACGCAGATAGCGACAGCAACGCGAAGACTCGCGTAATGACAATTAATGAACCGAAGATCTGTGATAGAACCATGCTGGGCGTTACGGGAGCGCTTTAGGACTTAGGTTTCCAAAACTTCTCCTTTGAAAATGAAGATTACTGTGTTCCCTGTCTCATTTTGTATATTTTTTAAGAAACGCAATTAAAGCAAGATTGTTCACACACAAAAAAATGATACGCCACATTATGCACTGCTATTTTTTCGAATCACTAAAAGAAAAATATGATTTAGCATTTGCGTGCAGCTTTTAACACTCCTTGCTCACCCTTCTGTAAATTGTTTTTATGGAACGTGGGATTGAAGAAATAATCCAACAGATGTTCTGGCCAGCAAACCCAGACAGACGTAACACATGTATCGCTTAATAAAGTTGAAAACAAAGGCCTACAATACTCACAGAATCAATTAATCAATCAATCAATCTAAACTTAATGTCGCATCCGACACAGCACAGCCACGAGCGGTTAGGGACACTTAACTACATAGCACTCAACGACGTAACACGTCGAATGCTAGCACAAGCTAATGGCATACACTTCTCTATAGATCACTTACAATCTTCTTGGCCGATAAGCGGTAAACCGAAACCCGCTTCGCCACAAAGCGTCATCTTAACGACTGACTGCGTATATGAGCACAAGCACGCACGTACTAACGCAGTCACTCGATAAACTCTTCATGCGATATAGCTCGAGCCCTGAAAAGCACCCTCTAAACTCGCCGAAGCGCATAGAAACAATATATACGAGGAGACAGCAGCCGACAAAGCAAGATACAAATAGAAAGGGAAACGATCGAGCGATGCAACCATGCATGCAAGGAGCACGTATTTTTAGGCGCATCATAAGCACCACGGATCGGCGGGAAAGGATCAAGAGAGGGAGAGCGCGAGCAACACTGTACATGCCGATGCCGGCCGGCATTTGAGGAGGGTGCAGAGGCACCCCGGGGGGCACGCATGGCACCGCTACCACAGACCGGGGCAGCTAAGGAGGCGCATCAGCGAAGGAGCTGGATGGGAGGAGAGAGAAAGCCGTTGGCCTAATGAGCACGGTTCATTACCGTCGCTGGCGATTATTGAGTCCATTATCGTGAAAACCCTATACGTCGTTTATCGTTCCCCCCCCCCCCGGCGCCCCTCCCTTATCCCCTCGTCCTGATGGCCTGCCCCGCTCACTTGACTATAAACGAGGGGAAGCCTTAATCGAACGGGCGACCGTTCTCTTTTCTCGAAGACACCGCGGGGCGCTGTAGCGCTCGAGGGCACGTATACGGCGGCACACAGTGAACCATAAGTGCACGTCTGCAGCCGGCTCCTGTCTGTCACTCTTCAGACTCAAGTCAAGGCTCTGCCATGCATGTGTGTACCGCAAAACGCACTGACTGTTGTTCCTAAAACGTCTGTGTATGTAGTGTCCGCAGCCCTATTCGTAGAGCGACAGTCTAGACAGAGTTCGTATAGGGAACTTTATTTATAATGCCAGTCACGGCTCGGGCCATAACGGCTATACCGGATGACAGCGCCGCTTTTCCGGACAAGAGACCCGTCCAGTCCATCCGAGTCTAGAGGAATACGCACACACACTCCCGCGAACGGTACCCCCGTATACGTGACGGCAACGCAAACGACCGGCCCGCTGAGAATCGTTTCGTTGGGCTCGCTGACAGACCACCACTAGGATTATCCAACGGCCCTTAAAAAGAGAACAGCGTGGGGTGCTCGTTTTGGGTCCCGCGCATCAATGGCAGCCTGTTGAGCAAGTCTATGAGTAGTATAGCACGTAATCTGTAAAAACGCAGAGTATCCTGCAAGCATGCGCAGTGCCTATACAGAATGTCATCAAAAATAGTAAAGGAAAGAAAAACTGCTGAATCACCTCATTCTTTTTCACAGCATCCAAGGCTTATTGAAGCGCTAACAACGTGAATCACTTGGTTCGCGTAAGCTGAAACGGACGGTGAGACGTATTACTGGTGAGACACCTTTAACACATACCGCTCTTGATACATCAAAAGTATGATTCTGTCGTTTTCTCGAGGGCACAGAATTCGAAAACCTCGCGTCATTGATTAACGTGACTACAGATGCCTCAACAAGGCATTGTGTATCATGATTGACGCCTGGTCGTAGGCGCGCCGGGCATACACATAAGCATCATCATAACTTCACCCACCCTATGGCAACCACGCTATTCATCCGTGTCTCCGACACATACCAATGACAGGTGCCGCGGAAATTCTGTTAGAAGACATCCAAAATCTTTCCTAGAAACGTCCCAACGTAAATCACGACCATTTATTTATAAATGTCTGTGGGAGAAGCAAAATAGAGTGAGAAAAGTGACACGTTGGTATCCTTCCGGGGCAGCGAAAAATCGCAGTCGTTCAGGAAAGAATTCCTCGTTCCTACACATCACATCTTCATTTTTCCGCGCGCAACACGTACAAAGCACCGCCCGAAAAACAAAGCTGAAGCATTCTGTCATGGACACGTGACCCAACCGCACCTCTCAACGTCACGTCTATCCGGCCGCGAAAACCTCACACGCGAGCATGGGAAACCGAATGAACTTCTCGCACTTCAAACGTTTTATATATAGCTGGCGCTATAGAGCTGTGCCTTTGTTTCGCAATGCTTTTCGCATAGAAGACGGCGTTCACACTACAGCCGTATTTGCGCAGAGTCCGTGCACCGAGTGTTCACCGCGTTTACACGCCCAACGCTCCCTTCTGTTGCGTCACATTTTATTCAGTAACATCTGTTGTGTGTTCATTGTGTGTTCTCGGTTGGCCGACCATAGAGACGAAGAGAGAGAGAGAGAGAGATAGAGATAGATTAGATAGATAGATAGATAGATAGCTAGATAGATAGATAGATAGATAGATAGATAGATAGATAGATAGATAGATAGATAGATAGATAGATAGATAGATAGATAGATAGATAGCAGATAGATAGATAGATAGATAGATAGATAGATAATAGATAGACGGACAGACAGACAGACAGACAGACAGACAGACAGACAGACAGACAGACAGACAGACAGACAGACAGACAGACAGACAGATAGACAGACAGACAGACAGACAGACAGACAGACAGACAGATAGATAGATAGATAGATAGATAGATAGATAGAGAGAGAGAGAGAGAGAGAGAGAGAGAGAGAGAGAGAGAGAGAGAGAGAGAGAGAGAGAGAGAGAGAGAGAGAGAGAGACGATGCGAGACTAGAGCAATAGCCAGTGCACGGGAAATGCCATTCAGTCAGGAATGACGTGAAGTAAGATTTTTTTTTCTTGTTTTTATACGCAAAAGAAAGATGATGGTTAAGCATTTGCGCAACTATGCGCACGCATATGACACGCCAGTATGCAGATACACGCGCAGGTGCGAAACGAGGATCCAAAAAGTGCGCGTATCCCTGGGTGGGGCGCAACATCTGCGCTAACCAACAGCACTACAGAACATAGAGTGACGGAAGAAGGCCTACCTTCTTCCATCAAGTTCTCGTGATGGAAAAAGCCACCCGAACAAATACATTCAGTCGTCCTCATCCCCCCCCCCAATTACAACGCTCCATATTATCTTTGTTTTTATTTTGTGTACGAGTATTCGTTAGAGGGCTGGGTGCGCCCCTATCTTTACAGAAACAGAGAATACTCGCATCGCAATGGTAGTTACATTGTTCAACTAAATTTAAAAAGTATAAACTTGCTTTATTTCTTTCTGCTCCTAAAAAAAAACGCATGGAGATATTGCAGGAACTGTACTGCGGCTTGATTGGCCGCATTTTTCACTGAGTTTTGAGTGCGCTATATGTGTGCTGTAATGCCTGCGTTGCTCCTAGCACATCTGTCGATCCAGCGATAATTTCTTATTTTTATTATTTATATCATAATTAATATGCTGCTGCTGCAGCAGCAGAAGCAGTGGTTTTTATTGTTGTTGGTCGAGCTAGTTAAGCTGCCTGTTATCAGCTTTCGTTGAAGCAGTAAGGTTACGTTAATTTCTTGCTGCGGATGCGCATCTGACACGACGTAAGCTTCTACATGCGCACGAATGCACTGAGGCAAAGCTACGCCCACAACAAATTAAAAGTAAAAGCGCCTCGGTAATAAATAAGGCAGCGGTGGAGTTTACTCAAGCGGATAGAAAGACCGAAAAAATATCTGAGCATGACTAGAAGAGAAAGCCTGACGATGAAATTATACAGTGCCAACAGGCACGCTCTCCGCAAAATCAGCCTTCGAGGCGACACTTCTGTGTGCACATGACAATTAGGATTTACTACTCGCAGCATCGTATGTGCATGCTATACGTGATTCAAGGCAAGAAGTACAAACTTAAAAGCTCTTTTGCTTGTTATGCACATAATAAATAGAAACTAACAGACAATGTTACCAAGGAAAGTATTGGGGATGCTGTTACGAGTAATTGCGATGTAGATATGAAGAAAGACAAGTGGATCTAATATTAACTTGCCACCGGAGGGATCCGAACCTGCGACCTTCGAATAACGCGTGCCGATGCTCTACCACTGAATTACGGTGGCGGTCATCCACCCATCCACTTTATAGGTTGCACTTAGACGTGGAAGCGTCAGTCAGCGCCACCTGTTGCCATTACGGCGATTGGGGGACACTCCTTTTTGCCTGTTCGCGCCATGCAGCACGTGATCCTATTACAAGCTCATTGCCTGTTATCATCATTGTCTGTTAGTTATAATTACTATATTATTGTCTGTTACTTCTCGTTAATGCGTGAGTCAAGCGACAGCAAGACGTGATATTGCTTTTCACAGCACACAGTGCTTTTTCCACGCCTATCTGAATTAGCGAAAAAGATCGGAAACATCAAATACGTGAATCTAGAAGGAACGTAGGATACACAACAATGTAACAAACTTTGCGGAGGATGCACGCGTTCCAAGACCCCTGCCGACATTTTGTACAGAACGGCCGAACGAACAAATGGAAGAACTGCCTATACGGGCATTCACAAAAAGGAAGTAGACAGGCTGGCAAGTTCTGTATTGATAACTTGCACTTTGACAACTCGTCTTTGCATCAAATGCTGTATACCTGAGCAGGTACCACAAAAACGAAGACACAAGCGAGGGACACACACGAGATGAGCTTTTTCTTTTTTCGCTAACCTGTTTAACTGCGCAATCTTACAAACTCGCCAAAATTCCAGTTCTCGAATCGTGGTTGGATAAAATAATTTGTACTGTGCACTTAACGTAGGCTGTCAGCTCTCTCTATTTTTCTCGAACACACAGACAAACTTCATGATATGCGCATCGCGGAGACAACTATCTGATCGTGCGGGACAGAAGGTGAACACGTCATCAATCATCCTGCTATATCCGCTTAGGCAACAGCGATGACGCTCATGGTATGGGAAAAAGTGATATATAGAAGGAGGAAACAGTCACGGGAGAAACGAAAATAAAAAAATATAAAGAAAAGCCAAGCCAAAAAAGCACGAGCTGTGTGATGCGACCATGACGAACGGCTGATCGCCTCGATTTGCGACGGGCGAGACGATCTGTCTACGCCTCGGCGCGACCACGTGAACAGCACACTCTACGAGCTACAGCGAATATAACAGAAACAAAACCAAACGAAAGAAAGAAAGAAAGAAAGAAAGAAAGAAAGAAAGAAAGAAAGGGAGAAAGAAACTTGAGAAAGAAAGAAAGAAACTTGAGAAAGTGACTGGAGATGAGGTGGGTGGAACACTGCTCGGAACACGCCTGAAGGGAACCCAGCTCGCGCAATACACTACCCTGACGTTATCCCTCGACTGAATTCGACGAAGAAACGAATTAACATAAACACAAATGAACGACAATTGCAAATAGGCACATCAGTGTAGCACTACAACTCAACAAAATTAGTTCTAACTTGACGTTCATAGGCCAAACAGAGACACCAAGCCAAATCACAATTTGTCACGTTTCGCCAGTCACACCGTTGCGGCACAACCTATATACTATCGACTGTCTTTACAGTTCCAACATCGAAGGTGGGCTGCGCTCCAAAAAAAAAAAAAGCCACAGTTTCGCCAAAAGGGCGAAGCAAAGAAGGCGATAGACACATATTCGAATGATTTACGAAGCAAGGCTAGCATTTTTAGGAGCAAAATAATTTTAGTAGAAAACCCGGGGTTGCTAAGTAACCAAGTTTCTTCCGGTGCGGCCACAGTAGATGGCCACAACAAGGCTCACGCGTAGTGACGGCGTTGATATACGAAGTGAGGCTGGCAGTCAACTCATTTAATTCCGATCTCACGTGACTCCACAAAACGCTGGTGCAAAAGAACACGGCCGCTCCTAGTAGAATTTCGGCACCGTTTTCTCGTGTTCGGAACGCAGCCCGTAGAAGCTCCCGCCTGCTGTGGGGACACAAGGCGCGCGCTGATCGTTGCCGCGCTAGCGCGGCAACCATAAGCGCTCTCACCCCCTCTCTTGTTCGCTGGCGAAATAAGCGCGCGCGCAGGCGAGCTCGGCCCGAAAGGCGATGTTCGCTCCGCAGATAGAGGAGGATGGCGCATCTTTCCCCGTATATATATACATACATATACATATCCGTGAATGACGGCGGCAGCGACGGCCAAAAAAAAAAAAACAGCCGTAACTGTTCATATATTTGCATTTGCTATCGCAATAAAAAAAAATACGCACCTTCTGCGCTGGAGCCGCCGCCACTCGGAGGCGGCTCCTTCACCCCAACGGCTGGTCCCGCATTTCTCCAATGCTGAATGATATGTGAACACAGCTTCTGAGGCACACTTGATAGAGCATTTTCTTATTGCCAAGTTCTTTGTCAAGCTGTCAATGGTTATATTCAAGCTCTTATGGTAGCGCAACGTCGTGGCGTTTCGTGAAAGGGCGTGAAAACGGAACAATACGTAAACAAGAGGAAATAATATTAGACTTCGTTTTCAGATGCCAAGTGGACCTAACCCACAGGAGGCCAATCTGCTTTGCCGGTTACGACTAAGGCTGGGTTTCCCGAAGTCATTTTTCTTTTTACATCGAAATATCTAACCCTTCTTTTTGTGACAACTGCGGTAACGAGAAAACATCACAAAAACACAGCCTCTGCGACTGTACCCGATGCATTGTGGAGACGCGATTATTCTAAAGCGCTCTAACTCCCCTCGAGCGATGTCGGTAACAACAATTTTAGAAAGTCGTCTTAAAAAGTTATCGAGGATAGATGAAGACACTGCTAATTTGTATTTATTTATTTATTTATTTATTTATTTATTTAATGAAAACAACAGACGTCCTCCTCTTTGTCCGCGTTTGCCAGCTTAGTTGAAAAAAAACAAAAAGAAAAAAAAAACTTGAGGACGAATGTCAAAATGCA
Source organism: Rhipicephalus annulatus (assembly GCA_013436015.1). Lineage (NCBI taxonomy): Eukaryota > Metazoa > Arthropoda > Arachnida > Ixodida > Ixodidae > Rhipicephalus > Rhipicephalus annulatus. The sequence continues at coordinate 50,951 of WOVY01001251.1, forward strand.
AAATGGTTAGTTCTTGGGCTAGTCGGGCTTGTTGGGCTAGGAGGACGAATGTCACCCGACTTGCTCGACATGGGATTCTATGAACGTACATATTTATGGCTGATGACGTCATGATTACAGGTAAATTCGACGCAATAGTGACGTTACAGTGACGCAACAAACTTTGATATCTGACTCAAGATGACATCATTACACGATCAGCATCGCTTTGTGTTCGCGCCCACGGTGGTCGTCACCTTACGAGTTTCATGAGACATCTATATAATGTCTTAATATGGCGGTGTCAAATGGCGCCTTTGAGAAATCTATATCTTCCCAACTGCCATGCACAACGCTTCGGTAAACTTTTACCCCCCTCCCTCCCCCAAGTCGTTTTCTTGTTGCCGCATTTCGTTTAAGCGAGAGGCCATCGCGGCCCGTTTCGACATTCACCGAGTTTCTCGCAGAAGCGGCGCGGTTTAAGAATTGCGCGTCGGAGAACGTCCTTGAACCTGCGAACGCGCGTTTCGACGGAAACTCTCAATTTCCCTCCATTCCGTTCCGCTTTTTCGCCGGAAACCGGGTTCGACGCTTCTTCCTTCGTTCAATATAGCTGTTGTCAGGGGGACCAAAATCAACATAAATCGTTTCTGCAACGCTGTGATGGAAACTGAGAGTAGAAAGAAGACAGAGAATTGAAACTCTATTGCGACATTTGCCCACAAAAAAAAGAAAATTTTAAAAATAAAGAAAACCAAGTTGAAAAGACTTCAGAAATTAAGCCTCGGGGTATCCGACGAAACTTTCAAGGCGCGAGAAGCTTGTCCCGAAGGTCAACCACTGGAAAAAATATACATAAAGAAAGCCTGAGCACGGGGTATACTTGCGGCACGCTGTCGACTTCAATCAGTACGCCTGTCACTTGTCACTTGTCCGGCAGCTGCTTTTCAATCGCCGCTCACGCTGAATTGTTTTTTTACGGAAAAAAACAGTTTCGAGTTTCAATTACATGTAGAGGAGATCGAGACCCATTCGCTTGATTCTGCAGCAAAAACTGTGCGCGCAGTACAATGAAAAAAAAAAAACGAGTTACATCTAATTACCTTCAATTACAAGGTTAGTCTCCAGAATTGTCCAGTTTTGCTGAGTCAAGGGACGCGCGGCTTAGTGCACGCTTCTTTTTTCTTAGTGTTGTTGTTTATGCGGTTTACGTTAGCGTCCCTCGCGGGTGTCGAAGATGGATAACCCGGAACACGTCGGCGAAACAAATGATATATTCGCGTTTAAAACCACATATTTATTTACACACTGTTTCTCTTCACAGCGGACAGCCACTGATACTACGCGTACACGTAATCTCGAGCTTCTGCCTACATTTTTAACGAGCAATTCCAGCGGAACGCCACGCCACGGTGGTCTAGTGGCCAAGGTATATGCTGACCCGAAGGTCGCCGGATCGAATCCCGGCTGCGGTGGCTGCATTTTCGATGGAGGCGAAAATGCTGTAGGCCGATGTCCTCAGATTTGGGTGCACGTTAAAGAACACCAGGTAGTCTATTGATTTCCGGAGCCCTCCAGTACGGCGTCTCATAATCATGTGGTGCTTTTGGGACGTTTGATCCCACGTATCGATCAATCAATTCCAGCAGAATATCTATGCGCGTGCATGCGTGTGCGTCTGGTTCCCAACAAAAGTTTCGCACTACATTCTCGACATAGGAATAATCATCATCAGCCTCTCTACGCCTACTGCCGGGCAAGAGAGAGAGAAAGGGAGATTGACTTTATTTAAACATATCCTGAGGAGGCTGAGAAAGGGCCATTGCGGCCCTTAATTCAACCTGGACGCTCCGCTCAGGATGACGCCGGCAGCCGAAGGCTTGTAGCGATGTCCCAGGCCCTCTGGACCGCCTGTAGTTGCAGCTTGTATTGATTGCTCTTGAGGGCTTCCTGCCAAGCCTCTTGGGTATTCAGTTGTGCTGCGCTATGGGTAGGGCACAGCCAGAGCATGTGTTCGAAATTGCAATAGGGATGGTTGCAAAGGGAGCATGTGAGGGGTGTGTCGGGGTCGACTCTGTGTAAGGTGGATGGTGTTATGTACGTACGTGTTTGCAATCTTCTGAGAGTTAGAGCTTGTGCTTTGTTAAGTTTTGGGTGCGGTGCTGGGTTTCGCTCATCCCGAAACCTGGAAAACCGCTGAGCATCGATAACTCAAGGCCCATATCACTTACATCTTGCGTTGGAAAAGTAGCGGAGCATGCAATACTCAACCGTATCACGGACCACATTGAGAGCAATGGGCTCTTTCGACACAACATTATTGGCTTCCGCAGGGCACTGTCCACACAGGATGTCATGTTGATGTTGAGAGAACACATATGTTACGGCCTCCTCCACACGCCCAAAGCCATATTAGCCCTGGACCTCGCCAAGGCCTTTGACACCGTAAAACATGAACACATACTGGGTGAAATATCACACATGAACCTAGGCGAGAAATTCTACAACTACATTAAAGGCTTTCTGGCGAACCGAACCGCCACCATACACATAGGAGAGCAATGCGGCGAACCCGAACGACTCGGAAATATCGGCACTCCACAAGGGTCAGTGCTCTCGCCATTGACCTTTAATGTGGCGATGCACAGGTTGTCGGAGAAGCTCGCTCAAATTTCATCCGTGCACCATGCCATATACGCGGATGATATTACCATATGGGTCCCATGTGGCCACTCATATGGTGCCTTGGAAGGAATCCTTCAACAAGCACCAACTACAACTGAAGAACTTCTTAAGCCAACTGGACTCGCACTGTCCCCCACTAAATCTACTCTAACGCTCTTTCACCCTCGACGAAATTCGGGCGAAGAGGAGCAGCAAGTAGTGCTCAAAGCTGAGAACAACCAAACGATACCGCAAATATATACGATCAAAGTACTAGGGCTAACGTTAAGCGCCATGGAGGGTCACAACAAAGAAGCACTCAAGCGGCTTGAAAAAAGCACGAACAATTTTTCAAGAGGCATTGCTAGAATCGCCAACAAGAGAGCAGGCCTCCTAGAAAACAACATCATGAAGGCGTATAACGCCTTTCTCGTAAGTCACGTATAGCATACGCGTTCCCGTTTCTGAAACTTACGAAGGCTGAAATCAAAAAGGTCGACTCCATGCTCCGCAAGGGACTGAAAACGGCACTCGGCTTGCCCAATAGCACGAGCAACGAGAAACTCGAGCAACTTGGTCTGCACAACACAGCCGAAGAAATTTTTGAGGCTCAGAGAGAGGCACAGATCACACGCCTGTCGTTGACGCAGGCAGGCCATCTCATCCTACGAGACGCAGGCATTTGCCCAATTTTTCAACCAGAGAAAAGAACACAAATTGGTAATGACGTGAGGAAACACATTAGGGTTGAGCCAATCCCCCGCAACGTTCACCCTACGTTCAACAAAGGGCGAAGGAAGGACAGAGCGAGGGCGCTCATAAACGATGCGAAAAAACACAACACGCACGCGCTATTCGTAGATGCCGCCCGCTACTATGGCAGGGAGGCGTTTGCCATAGCGGTCGTTGATATAGACGGAAACCTCATAAACGCGGCAACCGTCCAAACAAGCCATGTCCACGAAGCAGAGGAAATGGCGATCGCGCTAGCCTTGCAAAGCTGCCAAGCCTACTCCACAATATACACAGACTCTAAGACGGCGGCACGAACGTTCGCGGCTGGCCTAGTAGCTAGAAGCACAGGAAAACTCACCGTCAACGCAATAAGAGAGTACGAGAGCAAAGAAACCCTTGTTAAGGAAGAGAAAGCTCAAATCTACGTATCCTGGTTCCCAGCCCACATGGGGCAGTTACCGGGACTCCACCACTGCAATCCCAAGGAAGAGGCCAACCGCCTGGCGCGTGAGCTCACACGCCGCGCCGCGGACAACGACCCCTCGACGGGTGAGCGGTACGAGAATCTCTGCAGCCAGGACAAAGCACTCACATACCGCGAGATCACTTCACATTACCGGGGACAAAGACGTGCCTTTCCAGCACCGCACCCAATACTGCCCGGCAAAGGCTTATCAAAGATTTGTCCAATAAACACGGCCCCGTGCATGCTACCGTTTGTTCTTAATCTCATTCTCGCGCAAACTTCGTGCCTCCCGCTCTGCACCGCTTGCTTTATCTTACAGTCCATGGCCGTTACCCAGTTACTTTGCCCTTGTATTACATGTTCTGTCACCGCCCACTTTCTGAGGTACAGATGCCGTATAAAGAAGTGAGGAATGCGATCTGCTTAGTCAATTACGTTGCAACTGCAGCTAGACTGCTGCAAGCCACCGCTTCATGTTAAAGTGAAATTTTATCTGACATTCGACCACAAATCTTGCTATCTCCTACCACCAAGCTATGAGCTCTCGTTTTTCCAACCGTCGTCCACTATACAGCTGTTACAAGCTCCACCTGTTATACCACCGAGTCCTGCAAGACCCCGCTTCGCTATCTCATGCAGAATGTCGCCATTAATTACGGAGACTATAGTAAACGCCCTCCACCTTTAACTCCATACGACCTAACATCAGATACATAGGTATAGGCGCAGGCAGCCATCGAGGCTGTAGCGCTAAGGCGTCGCAAGTGACAGAAATTAAGGCCGAGCCCCGCGCGTTAGCGAAGTGCCTTATTAGACGCGCGCGCCTGTTAGCTTGTACAAGACGTGCGAACAGGGGAAACAGATTGGCCTCTGTGTGACGTGCATCGTTCTCACGAAGCAATTACGAAGCGCCCTCAGACGTTGCGAACGGGGACGCAGATTTAGCATAGCACCACGAAGGAGAGCCGAGCATCGCTCCAAACGACGAGAACCCAAGCGGCACCGCAAAAACGCCGTGGCTTCCCGTGGCATAACGATGCCAGAAGCGTTGACACAAACGATCACACGCGGTAACGCAATTACACCGAGGGCCGCGCAGTGCGCCCGAATTTCGTGCAGCACAAGCGAAATCAACAAAGGATCGCACAATCCTGTACGTGCAAGGCCCTGCTGCATATCATGCTAGACAACACTGTCACCGATCTGATTTCACGAATTGCTGATTGTTAAAGCTTCATCTGAGCTAACAATGAAACAATAAAATGTCGCAGTAAGAAACGTTCCCGACCCCTCTGCAGGTAACGCCGCTAGTTCACTGCACAAAGCCTTCACACACACGTCCAAACGTACGGTGTTGTGAACGGCGTATGTTTTTTTTTTTTCCCTTTCGTTGACGGGAACTCGGCGATAGAGCATTTTCCTGCTACACCGCTTCAGTGGGCCCGTTCGGGGAGAGGCAGGCGCCAATGGGGCTAAAAAGGTGTGCTCCGGGGGTACAAGCGGCGGTGAAGAAGAGAGTTTAAAAGAAAGAGCGGTCGAGTAAAGACGTATGGACGACCGCTGAGATGTTTTCCTTGAGATGTTCGGAACGGAAGTGCCTTTTTTGTGCCTGTAAACAGTGTAAACAATTCCAGTGTACTCTTATCTAACTGTGCCTCCCCTATTCGACGTCTTGATTGATTGATTGATATGTGAGGTTTAACGTCCCAAAACCACCATATGATTATGAGAGACACCGTAGTGGAGGGCTCCGGAAATTTCGACCACCTGGGGTTCTCTAACGTGCACCCAAATCTGAGCACACGGGCCTACAACAGTTCTGCCTCCATCGGAAAAACAGCCGCCGCAGCCGGGATACCATCCCGCGACCTGCGGGTCAGCAGCCGAGTACCTTAGCCACTAGACCACCGCGGCGGGGCCCTATTCGACATCTTATGAAAGGAATTCATTACATATAGTCGACATCTTATAAAAGGAATTTGCTACATACGATCGGTATGAGCGGCAGTGAAACAACCAACGTCCCGTTCTTTCGTAAGACACACAGGCAGTAGAGGCCATAGGTCGTCAGTTTCAACAATATTCAAACCCAATGTCCTCGTTGCAGTTCGCAACGGCCTCTATCAACCAAAGAAGCTGACACATGTAATAAACAGAGTTTGACAGAGCTTTTGCAAAGATAAGACTGTGGATATAAAGCCCTATCCCGTCTAGATGTCGGTGTTTCTTCATGGTACTTCTTTGGTACAAGCAGAGCTTCGACAGCACATTAAAACCTTTGAATCACTCCAGGAGGAAGCTATCGAGGAGAATAACGACCCATCCAGAATGGCCCCTCGCGAAATTCTTGCTAACCAGCGAGGCATGCGACAAAATATAGCGCCCCCCACAAATCATTAGAATGGGAGGACGCGATAGACCTCCACAGAATTCAAACAAGAGTCTTTCCCAATCTTCAAAGATTGCACAAAATTTTTCCAACGCTGTATGGGCATGCGTGTCCGTGGTGTGGCGGCCCGCCATCGCTCTACCACATTTCGTGGCGATGCCTGAAACGACCACCTAATTTAGATACTTTTTAGGTCAGTACAAGCTTCGTAGTACTTTCGAGCGATGGGAGGCACAGCTCGCCAGCTCTGACCCACGGGTGCAGCTTGCACTTCTGCATCACGTCAGGCAGGCGGCGGCAGCCAGTGGAGCCTTGGACTTGGGGCCCCACCCATCAAGCTCATGACCCCTGTCCCAAACCCTTGCAAATAAAGATTTTCCTTCTTTCCTTCCTTAATCTCGAACCGCAAGCCCATCAGGTGCACGTCTCGGTGTAACAGGTATGCGCGCATCACTGCGGTGCTCATACATTAGCGTCACGTCCAGGGGGGCTCCTCTCGAAGGTGGAGCGAGTGAACACTCCAAAGGAAGCGGAACAAAGCGGACCTGACGGTGCGCAGAATGGGACGCCCCGAGGCGCATACCGACGATGAAGAGGGGGTTGGCAACGGTGCACTCGAAGTGAAAGCGCGCGGTCCGGCGTAAATTTTAGGTCGCCGCGCACATTAAGCTCACGCGAGCAGCGCAGCGTATATACCGATAGGTGCCTCTATGGCCCAACCTGACAAACCACCATGACGCTGTTGGTTTATAGTAAAGACCGCGCGTCGGTGCCGAAGCATTGTTCGCTTAATAAAAGGCCCTTTAAGGAGTGCCTAACGGCGTCGTATATCATTCGTCAAGGCAAACAGAAAAGGCTGCGGAGCATACAAAAAGGAGCCCGCAAGGAGGGAGGGGAAAAAAAACAAACAAGAAAATGAAGGAGAAAGGCGGTTTCATTTAAAGTCTGCAATCTCATTTTTTTAGCGCTTTATCGAGATAAGCAAAGACAGTCCACACAGCACCACGAAATCCACCGCTACAAGTCGAACGCACGGCATTAAAGCTGAACTTCAAGAATGTCTTATGATAATCTTAATAGTATACCACACGCGGGATAACGGCTGGAAGAGGCAAGGAACAGAGAATGGACGCAATATATAAACACGCCAGAATATGCGTTGTCCTAGCATGCTTACGCACATTACTGTAGCGGAGAAACAGCACATTACAGCATATTAGATTACGGTATTGAACTCAGTATAGTTGTCGGAGCAAAAACAAGTGACGCAAGACAAATGTGGCCGATGCGAATATACAGAAAAAAGAAGCGCCCCCAACTGATTCGACTGCAAACAGTTTATATTTGACAAGTTACTTCGAATATAAATACTCAATAAATGCTGAATAACTATAACTGTTTGTTATTATGGCGATCTATTTTCAAAGAGTACGCTAGCGGCGTTCTATGACATTTGCAGAGTCAACGGTACTTCAGTGAAAGCGAAATGAGCACGGACTTCCACTTCGCGCGTTAATATCTGGCGATTTGCTCAAGTCAAAATGCTCTAAAGAGAAGAGAAGATGTTACTTCCTAAAAACTCATTACGTTAATGCTAACGCGAGGAAAAAAAACGGCACTACGTTGCATTGGCTGTCGCCCATAGTAGACTACAGTTAAGCTGACCAGTCACGTCGAGGCCACGGTGTCAGATGCATCTTACACCGTGGCCGAGGCTCAGGTCTTTATTTTGCTGCCAGCCAAAACGAATCAAAACATATAGGTCGCTTTCCGCTTGCTTTCAAACTGGCCCACAAATTGCCAGCGCAGTGCTTTTAAACCGTTCCCGCCTTGAAATCGCTCGGGACAAAGTTTCCGACCGTCTCGTATTTACAACCCCCTCCCTTTTCATATGTTGCCTCCTAAGAGGCCAGCCAGCTTTCAAAGGTGAATTTAGGGTGACAAAGAGACGCTAAAATGCGACCCGTGGGTCCCGTGAAGAGACGAGTGCAGGCCTATATTTAATGATCGATAAAGTCAATAATGGAAGGACGCTGTACATTTGCCGATTCAGCAGACTCTTCTTTCATTCGTTCACCTCCGGCTTCTTTTTCGGGTCGAGTGGCCAATGATGGACGCCGCCGCACTATCGGGTGAGGCTTTTAGACCGAGTGTTGGGGCAAGTGACTCGAAAAGACAAATAAGAACAAGGGCACGAACAAAGCACGTTGCGTGGCAGGGCATCTTGTGCTGTCAATAGGAACTTATATATGGTCTTAGGAGAGCTCAGCGCTTCTTATTACAAGCTAAATCGTTGATATTCTTTCTTTCTTGTTTCTGTATTCTCTACGTATTTACGCAATTCCTGGTAAACTATATGGCCTTGTGTGTTCGTGGGGAAGCACGCTGTCGGAATAGAGCAACTGAACAAGCTAGACGCCCAGTTTTTTTTTTATTTTTCAATCTTTTTCTTATTCGTACGAATGCCACAAAGATGGCGTGGACGAGCGCAACGCGTGCCGATGCGTTTATTTTTTCAGATGCCCAATCCAGTATGCGGCGTTACCACTTTTACAGCGCATGCGCTTCCCCTTCCCTCTCTCTCTACTACCACGCTCCCCCTTTCTCGCCTCGCAATGCAGGCAGCGTCTGCTAGCCAACGTTCGCTACTCCTCTCTCTCCTCTAGGCATCCCTTCCTTCTGCGTTTACACACCTACTACGCATGCGCGCTCCTCCCTTCTCTCGCCTCGCAAAGCCGACGACGGCAGCGCCTGCTAGCGAGTTTCTTGATAGAAAACACCCACTGCTCACACTGCTCCACCGATGACTGGCCACCCCGTGTGTATAGGCACTGGATCTTGACCTCCAAGGTAGTGACGGTAAAATATTTCTCTTGTGCGTTGTTGAACAATAAAAATTCATAGCGTGCGCGTTAACTAGAAGCTAACTGTGTGTCTCTGTGTCCAATCGGAGTATTCTGTCTTTCATTGCTCATTAGCAGCAGTTGGCATGTTCCAGCAGGAAACACCGGTCCAATCTCAGCGTGCTTTGCTCCTCCCCAGGTTTCTCTCCTGCGCAACGCAGCGATGATCGCCAGCGTCAATGCCGCCGCCAGTGTAAGCGTCAGCTCCCGCTGCTCTGCATCTACACATGGCTCCTTTAGCGGGTGATGGTGCAATTTTTTCCCATGTCCAACGCATTAACCTCTTCCATCACTCCGCCAAGGACGCCAGAGGTCTCCCCATGGGTTTTTGTGTACAAACGGACGACGCAAAGCCAAGATGTGCCGCTTACAAATCCTGTTTGCAAAAATATCACTAAAAAGCAGGATGTGGAGTCTGACCCCTTGCAGGTACTGCCGCAGGGCAAATCGTGCAGGAATGCGGCAATCCCGGTTGGGTTTGAGTGAATGGCATTCGAGCGAGCAGCCAGCGGGAAGTAATAGGACCATTCATCCGACTCCGGGCCATCAACGTGGCCAGGGTATGAGGTGCAATTCCATCCGTGGCGGGTCACAATAGGACGACGATACGACGCAACTGTATCCGAGGGTTCGAACCCACCACAACTTCCATACTCGGCGATGAGTACTGCACATCGTCACTCGCTTGATGATGAAAAAGAGGTAAACGTCATGTTTATATGCCAGGGCATACATCGTGTAAAAATGCGGTCATAGTATAATTAAGTTAGGGCAAGACCAACCCATGATATACGATGGGAGCAGTAGACAAAGGCTTTATTCTGCAGTCAGAGGTAATTGATTAACAAAATACTCAGCGTCCTGGGTTTGCCACTCATCGGCTATAGGGTGTGCAAAAAGAGTTGTGCGATTTCGCAGTCGTAATTACTCCGCATGACAATTGTCAAAGGTGTAATTTCGGGCTGTGTGGTACCATGCTCGCACTGTTGACTTCCCGATTCCCAGAAGTTCCACACAGCGTAAAAGAGTGGATGCGTTTCCTGAACGTCCGAGCGCGGTCACTTTCGGTGTCGTCATTGAAGTTCGATGAGAATATCTCAAATCACGTGTCATTGTTGCCATTTCTAAAATATGAGCATGCCACGAATCATCACAGACTACATCCTCCTAATAAAAGCAACTGCCCTAAAGTCAGCAACTTAAAATAGCCAAATAACACATTTGTGTGGATTAGACCGCCATGGCGATGCCATATTAGCTGTGATAATAGCTGTGCTAAATTTGTAAAACATACATAACATGAACTGTGTTGTGAACACAGACAAATGGCCTATCTTACTGTTAGAAGTTATTTCACATTATTTCTCCTCCTACATACTGACGACACTGTCTGCCAATTATGTGGCATAATTATATTTCCTGATGTCATTTACGTAAACTAATATGGCGTAAACATCTACTTACCGGGTGGTGTCAGGATTAACGAAGTAGCTAAACCTACCGAAAAGAATGATAAATAAAATGAGAAGACCTGAGAAAATAAATTTTTTACTTGAAAAGGCACACGACTTCGCTCTATGCATTACACTTATTGCGTGTTTCTATTACAATATACCATCCGCTCCTGTAATAGCTCAGGGCTGGTGGTATTAATTAATTATTACGTCAAGTTTTCACTGAGTATCTCGAACCATGTCAATATTACACACGGTCGGACTCTCCAGAGAAAAACATTAATTATAAGACAGTCCAGAACTCCGGAAAAATAAAATGACAGAGAGATATAAAGAAATAAATTGATTGATATACTGGGTTTAACGTCCCAAAACCACCATATGATTATGAGAGACTCCGTAGTGGAGGGCTCCGGAAATTTCGATTACCTGGGGTTCTTTAACGCAAACCCAAATCTGAGCACACGGGCCTACAACATTTCCGCCTCCAGATATAAAGAAAGGAATATAAAGAAAGGAAGAGAATACACGTTAAGTATGCGCAGTGTGCGTCCTAAAAGACCGGTCTAATTAATAAATAAGAAAAGAAAGGAAACGATAAAATGTTCGTGCTATTTTTTATCGAACATAAAATTTTCTGATTCTGTCTTGCTACATCGTAAGAAACAAGATTACGATCACCGCAACTACGCAGACTGCAGCACCACGGCAATCAAGGAAACCGCATTACGAACAAAAATACGTCGTTGTCGCTTTTTCACTCTTCACTGAGCGACCACGAAGCGAACTGGTCCTTCTGGCTTTTTTGATTTTGTCATCGTTCGGTGTGCACGCACTTCGATCAAGAAGGAAACAGCACGCATCAGCAGCCTGAACAGCGGTCCGAAGCCGCGCAGTTATTTGAAACACGACGTCCCCGAAGCGGCCTACTCGACGACGACGAATCCCGACCAGACCAGCTACTCGACGGCATGGGCGCACACCGTACAGCCGTAAATTTCAAACAGCCAGAGATGTCGGCTCAGCTAAGAGAACGGTTTTTCTCGATTGTTTCAATGAACCGCGACACGATTCATCGCGATGAACAAAAAAAAAGAAATACTGAAAAATATAAAGCATGACACATTTACATTTCAAAGAAAGTGGAAAACGATGGGCACAAAATGTTTCACACTGCCTTTGTTTAACGGCAGCCTTCATTCTGAAAGGAAACAGACTTTCCGCTCCATTTCCAATGACGAAAAAAAAAACACCATTGCAACAGAGGTCGCTTGTTGTGAACTGCGCTACCACAACTGCAGTATATATATAGCTGTGTTTGCAGCTTAACTCAAGGAGCTGTGCTAACTTGTATATCGCCTGCTTGAGATATATAGCGCGACGAAGAACTCACTAAAGAGCCAACGAGGCATATCATGCAACCATCTATTTCCACATTCTAGTCTTCAGCTACAGTCACCGGGCCGTACTGAATACAGTGCCAGCTGCCGAGTGCACATCGTCTTGTGGGTCGAGCGAGTTCCCGCGACAGGGTGAAGTTCACCGTGTAACATTCACAAGGCTACACGGTGTCATCGTTACTGAACCAACACGTGCACAAGCAGAAATGCACGTCCGATGAATAAGCCATTAGCAGGCCAGGTTTTTGTTCTGTTTGACGAAGCTGGAACGAATCAATTGCCACGTGCTGAAAAATCGCGCAAATAATAGCGGAGCCGCGTATAACACGGCGAGTAACATGCCAAGCAGCTCGACGTTACTGCAACTGTTCACAAAGGCACGATAAACGAGCTGAAACCGGGGGAGTACTGATCTGCGAAAGCTGCGCCGATGTCGGACCACTGGGACGTGCCATTCACTGCGTTTACAACATGCGGTCACATTCGCAGCGTCCAGCCAATGAGGTTGACGTGCTTGTGCCGTTCTCGCCTGCAGCATCCTGCCGACGGCTGACGTCCATCGCTCATTCCATTAGGACCACTTGAAGGCTGCGCTCGATCACTCAAAATACGTCATCGGAGGATCTCTCGCTTCCTTAGGCTCGGTCTGGCCAAGACACGGATACGTGCACACTTTGCACAAATAACGAACGATCACAGAAACAGAGCGAGAGAGGAAGATATAGGCAGATAGGTCGGTCTGAGCTTATAAGCTTATAGCTCAGACTAACCTGCGCACTGTCTTTTCTGTCTTTTCTCTTTCTTTACGTTCTTTTCTTTCCTTGCTCGAGCCGAAAATTTCGCATGTGATCAACATGCGACTCGCCAGAGTTTGTCTGGCCTGCTACTCTGCACCGTGTAACGAAGGGGAGGAAGGACAAGTGACGATAAGTGGCGATAACGTTACCGTGAGGCACACATGTGCAAGTACATCATGATTTCGCAGCTCTAAAGCCGTGCGGTTAATAATAATACTTGAGTTATTACGTCCCAAAACACCAATATGATTATGAGGAACGAAAGGCTCCGGCTATGTCGACCCCCTGGGGTTCTTTGTATACCGTGCACTGATGTCTCACAGAGCACAGGCTTCTAGAATTTGGATCTATCGAAATGCGACCGCCGCGGTGGGGATTACATTCTACGATTTTCGGGCCAGCAGTCACGCACCACAGCCACTAAGCCAACGCGGCGGGGTCCAGGCGATTGGAGTCACACTGCTCACACTCGCATGACACCCTTGGCGACTATAGGGTGCTGAAGCCACGAAAGGATACCCTGCATATACAGTATATGACAAAGATATTTCGTTCTCTTCATCGCGTACAGCAAGCAGTGGGTGTAGGATGAAGGCAAGCTCATGGTGCTTGAGGGAAGCGAGAGCTCGATTAGAATTAAAAGCACAAAAGAAAGAAACGACAGACAGTAAAGAGAAAAATGTTCGCAAGCGACAAAAGTTGTACGGCACGTGGTATGAACGACAGGAAAGAACGCAAAATGCACGCGAAGAGGACTAAAAGGGATATAGGAAATAAACACGGCGAAAGGGATGACACGTGGATGAATTGAGGACGCACAGCCCAGAAGCCTTTGAGAAGCGCGCCCCGAGTCAGCGCCTCCGACGGACGTATGCTCAACAAGCAAATTCACGCAGAAAAGTCGAAAAGTGCGGGGAACACGTTAGAGAGATAGGTGGTTAGCTCAGGAGAGGGTAAGAACGGCCCGAAGTAAGTGACAGAATCTTCAAAATACCTAGCCATAACGGCATAATTCTATCCCATTTTCGTGGAGTACTGCACGATAGAACAACGCCCCCCCCCCCCCTTCACCCCCTTTTTTTTTTCGCCCTTGCACACGAAACACGCTTCTTACAAGCGCACGCCTTCGTGCAACACACAAAACGCGCAGCGCAACAGTGGCAGTCGAAACGATGTTTCCGGACGCATCGCAACAGCCTCCAAACATACCGGCCGCAGACAGATTCGAGATAAACAGAAGCGGCCACGTGCACACTAAAATTCGCTTTTACGCAAGTAAAATAGCAGATGTGGGCTGCAGGCGACGCATGGAGTGGCCCAAGCTGGCACTTAAGCGGCCGTAAAAGCCACTCGAAGAGACAGCTTCCTTTTGTAGAAGAAACAACGCGATGGGCAGCCGGCCGAGTAAGATTCAGCAAAAGAGAGCTAAAGAGGCATGGGATAACGGTCGAAACGATATGTAAAGCTTGAGCGAAAAGAACGAGGGGATGAATACAAGTGTAGCGACGTTCCCTCAGCTGGCTATACGAACTTCAATCAGTGCAGGCTCATGGTCTCCATGCCGTCTTCTCTTTTTGTCCTCCGATTGTTTTTCCTGCATGGCGTCCATCCTTTTTCTGGAATGTTGGTGCTCGTGGTGTTAGGAACATAGCTTCATTTTTCAACCGAGGGAAGTCGGGGGAAAAGAAGGAAGAAAAACAGGCAGGTGACAATATGACAAGCGCAGACGCTGCTCAATAGCGTCTGTATGCGAGCTATAGATGGTACGTATGCATAGCGCTATAGTACTCTGCCTATACTTGTTTGTGTTTCTCTCTGCGCTGTTTTCCCTATCAACAGACGCCACAGCTCTGCGGCTCTTGTTTCTCACAAAGTACTTTTGTGTGGAAAGACACGATGAACACACCGGGGTCCCTCAGAGCGGTTTCACTTCGATCGTTTCATAAACCGCAAAGCAAGGACAGACGACAATTAAAAAAAATAAAGAAAAACACGATTTTGACAGCCGCAGCCGTGCCGCCGACGTAATTCCAACTACTGTAAGCAGCGATATCTACACACCCTGAGGGAGTTGCGGGAATTTCGAAGCTTCGCCGTTAGGCTGGCCCAAGCAGCCAAGAAGAGTGTTTTAATAAGAATGCTCAGAACCCCAGCGGAAGTATGAAGCGCGCGGAAAAGTTCACTTATAACTCTGCGCACATTAATTATTAACACAAGAAAAAAATGTTTGCGCAGTGAAGCGAGACATACAGAGGTCGAGACATACGAGACACATACAAGCCGTTCAATTTAGCCTTAGTAATAAGAGCTTAGGCAGTCCACAAAGTTGTTACAACATTAAAATAGAGAAAGACAGCCGAAGCGAAAGAAAGGCCCGATTTGATAATAAGAAAGTGAGTAAGTGAATTAGTGAGTGAGTTAGTGAGTGAGTGAGTGCAGCACAGCGCTACAACCACTCATCTGCCACAGTAGGTGAATGTGAGGACACGAATCGGTTTGCCGACGTTCAGAAATGAGTCACTGCACCGAACAGCAAACGTTACGGAGTTAAACATTATGAAAAATGTTAATAATTAACGCATGCATAGATATTAAACACATACACAGCGTGCAAAGAAAACTTCGTTGTCTGGTAACGGACTACTAACATTCCTATGCTGGTCGCATCGTAGGCGACTGAAAAATACCAACTGATTTAACAACTGTGTGCCTAAGAGTGTGGTGCTTTGCTTATGGATTGTGTTGCAGTGGGTGTGTACTCAGCCCTCTTGAAACGAGTATAATTTGATGGTGATTGCTATGTTTTTCTTACATTTCGTATACCAGTATCAATTTTGTTTTGTAACTTTGTTGTACCTTTATTTTACCTTTTGAACTTGCTGTACTTTCCTGCTTGGACCTTAAATGGTTCGCAGTATATGATAATAATAAATAATAAACAAAACAAAAAAGTCGTCTCGCATCCTCGCAATGGTGAGACACACTTGTGTACAGCGACAAGCGTAGGCTACGCAACGCCGACGACACGTCATTTCTGTCACTCATCAAAACTAAGGGAGGTGAAGAGGGAGATAGGGGGGGGGGGGGCACTGCAGATGTCGCGGCAAGCCATGGCGGACCGTGCGTGTCGTGCAGCTCGAAGCGATGCGGGTTACCCGACACTGAGACTTAACATTCAGAGTGACAGCGCTCGCTTCACGCACGAAAGGCATGGT